>JABCKB010000370.1:0-58078 GCA_013184455.1 Fusarium continuum
TTCTAATAACTATTTTTCTATAATTTTAAATTCTAATATTAAAATCCTTCTAATTTTAAAAGCTTTTTAAAATTAAAATTAAATATTAAAAAAAATCTAAGAATTTATACCTAAATACCTACTTATTATTTAGCCTTTAAATATCTTTATTTAAAAATCCCTATATTTATAGAATTTTTATTTAATTTTCTATTAGCTTTTAAAAACCTAGTCCCTTTGGTGAGAAATCATGGGGTGCGGCCATTTCTTATGGAACCCACTAGCCCCTGTAAGATTACATGCAAGCCTTGCCTTGCCAGGCAGTTTCTCGGCTTGTCGGTAGTACCAAGGTACTTTGGTCAAAGCGCCAATTGCAGTGGATTTCCCCAACACGTTGGGGATTCGCAGTTGGCAGAATCGAGTACCCAGTACATTTTCCTTTGTAAACCGATATATTCCGTGCGTCCAGTCCTTGGGACTAATTTACTCCAAGGCCAACAACCTCTCTACACCTCTTCAACTGCTCTCGTCTATCTATATGTCCACTTCTGCTCAGCCTCTATTGCTGACTGAAGACCCAGCAATAATCCCTCCGCTCGTCTTACTCCAATTCCGCTGCGGACCTTGAACCCGGACTTGAATCGGCGCCGGAGCCGCGCAAACCCCGATTATCGTGCCTTAACTCCGTTGCAGCCATCAGCACTCCCCTTCGCTCTTGCGTCACGGAACGAGGCGTCATCCATAATTTTTAAAGTGATTTTCTTTGTTTGGGATCAGATTTGACTGGGGGGGTTTCAAGTATTAACCCCCCGTCCTCCCCCCCCCGCGGAATGCTCAGGCTACAACCTTCATCCGCGGTCCTGCCATTATCGCGCTTTTCAACCATCACCGCTTTCACTCCTGCTTCGCCCTCTCGCACAATGAGTACAGACGGTACCGTTCGACCGCCGCATGGCAGCCGTGTTGCCGACTCTCCCGAGGAGATCAAGCGTCAGGCTGAATTGAAGCCTTCTCATGCATTTCTGTTCCCCCTCGGCTATAAAGACGCCGCCTACCAGTGGGTAAGGATTCCTGCGCATAAGGCGCATTGGCTGTGCAAACTAACACATTGCATAGTGGACAAGCCTTGCTCCCCAAGCCGTCGAGCGCAATCTTCTAAGCCTCGTGCCTCACCTGAAAGAGGCCAACGACAGCATCACAAACATCGATACCCCCGAGAGACCCGATCCCTACGGCACCCGAGTATGGCGACGAACAATGGTCCATCTTTCCGGCAAGAACCGAGCCTTGAACGAAGTCACAGTCGAGCGAGTTGGAGAAAAAACAGAAGACGCACTCGTTATGATTCACGGATACGGCGCCGGTCTCGGCTTTTTCTACAAGAACTTTGAGCCCATCTCTCGCATGAGAGGACTGAAGCTCTACGCGCTGGATATGCTAGGATGCGGCAATTCCTCGCGACCAGCTTTCAAGATTCACGCCAAAAAGAAGGAGGATCAGGTTCTCGAAGCTGAGGGCTGGTTCGTCGATGCGCTAGAAGAATGGCGGAAGGCGAGAAAGCTCGAGCAGTTCACTCTTCTCGGCCATTCACTCGGTGGCTACCTTGCCGTGTCCTACGCCATCAAGTATCCCGGCCGTCTCAAGAAGCTCATTCTAGCCTCTCCAGTCGGTATCCCGGCCGATCCCTACGCCGTCAACGCCTCTATGCCTGAACCCAACACCTCAACGATTCAAAACGAGATCACACAAGACCAGCAGAGCACCACCGACCGATCCGGCGCTCTCTCCAAGCACAAGCCCGCCACCAATGTGCTACGACGACCTTTACCCGGCTGGTTCGTCTGGCTGTGGGATCAAAACATCTCACCCTTCAGCATCGTCCGCATGAGTGGTCCCCTCGGCCCACGCTTCGTCTCCGGCTGGAGTTTCCGCCGCTTCAACCACCTACCATCAGCCGAATCCCAGGCCCTGCACGACTACGCCTTCTCCATCTTCAAGCAGAAGGGCAGCGGCGAGTATGCCCTAGCCTACATCCTCGCCCCCGGCGCCTACGCCCGCCGTCCCGTTATCAACCGCATCCAAGAAGTCGGTCGCCAAAAGATCCCTCAGCCCGACGGCACCGCCATCAAAGAGGCCGGCATTCCGATAGTTTTCATGTACGGTGAAAACGACTGGATGGATGTCGCCGGCGGTCTCGCCTCAGAAGAGAAGCTGAAGGAAGCAAAACAAAAAATCCTCGAGCATGCTACCGAAGACGAAAAGAGGAGAGAAAACGGCAGCTCAAAGGTCCTCATCGTCCCCAAGGCCGGCCACCATCTCTACCTGGACAACCCGGAAGTGTTCAACCACATGATCCGCAAAGAGCTCGAAGAGACGCGAGAAGCCGAGCAAAGAAAGCGTTAGGCCACTCTAGATGATCTGGAGAATGCTATTATGAGTGCTAACGAAGAAAAAAAGGGGCAAGGAAAGATTCATTGGGTCGGCGTTGGATGGGTTCGACGAGGGCCGGAAGGACACCTAGTATGCGGCATCGTTCCGTGCGTTCCAAAATTTAGACGGTTCATGACATACCGATATTGGAAAGAGCGTTTCTTTTATTTGTTGTTGATTTAAGCTTGCATAATTAGACTTGCATATACCTACTGTAGCTTTACAGCCTACTTAGCATAGCCCTTCAGAAGTAGTAGATTGTACAACAAAGATACTCCATTCTTCAAACAGATCAGATTCAGAACTGTCCCATTATCTACAGACTGTGAAGTAAGTGTCCACCAACCTACATGACTGAACAAGTGATTTGTACAGGCCGGCCGACATGGTCATAATATAAACAGGTTTGGGTATGCAGAATGGCGGATGGATTTACTCAAGCATCAACACCTGCACATCAAGCTCATTCGACCTAGTAGACTATGTGAAAATGGCATAACCTGTTATTGTGGCTAAGCGTTCTTCAAGTCTAAAAGTAACAAGTAATCAGAAAATTCGCCCGAGCTCCGTTGCTTGTTTCCTAAAAGTGACCAAAATACTCGGTCTTCTCCTCCTCGTTCCCTATGGACATCTTGCGTGCAAGTAGCCCCGGAATGCTGCCCCTTAGTATATAATGAAGCCCTTCTTGATAACGCCAAGCAATGAAAATACTAAATATCCAATAATAGGGTCTGACTACTAACATGTTCGTGTTTTCCCCCTTTTTCCCCCTCCTAGACTGGTGCTTCAAAGGTTGATCAAATCAATCTCGGAGAAGTCCGGCGGTGCTCTTCCGTAGACGACACGGACCTTGCTGTCGAGAGCCGTACCCTCGTTACTGATCCAAATGTGTTCGCTGTATTCCTGAGTTCGCCGGATCTCGTCTTCGCTGATGCCCAAGTCATCGTGAGGAATCCAGACAGTGGGTCGACGGGCCCGAAGAGCTTCGTGCTGGAACGCATGCCTAGTGAGCGCATCTCTCTCTTCAGGCGTGAGGTCCTCAATTTCGTCGTGAATTCCTCCGAAGAGAGCCTCTCCAATCGCGAGTTGAGCCTCAACATCCTTCTGACGGTGCCTTCGCCTGTACTCCGAAGCTTTCATGTTCTTGTCTTTGGCCTTGTTGACCCCTGCCAACTTGCGAAGTTGGTTTCCTCCATCTTTTGCCCATGTTCCGACCTGCTTCACAGGGCGTCGGATGGTACCAAACCTTCGCATCTCGATGCCTTTGCCATTTTCGCGTTGCTGCGTCTTTTCCTTGTACTCCAAGTCATCGGCTTCCTCCGCTAGCTCGTCGTCATCCAGAAGACCAAGACGACGATCTTGGGCTCTTTGAAACGCCTCGTCGCGAAGCACTGCCTCGTCTTCAAAAGTAATAGGCAAATAGCGGAAAAGTGGCGAAAAAGAGTAATTGAGCAGAAGCTGATACAGGATGGTGAGAATAAGAACAACGATCATGATGATGCCGTGGGGTGTGCAAACATTCGTTCCCTTTTCATTTTGAACAAGGAAGAACAAACCTGCCATGCACAGTTCCATGACATAGATGCCGGTGAAAGTCTGGTTGATCGCTCGAGGATACAGAACACCACCAGTGTCATGCTCGAATCGAGTGACGTAGAGCATAGCATAACGCTGGGCGAACCATAGGAGAGCGAACGTAATAATTGCGAAGATAGAAATAAGTGGTGCGACCACACAGTAGACCAGCCCAATACAAGCGAAATTGGTGTAAATAGGGAAGAATGCGCCCCATTTGATCTGGCGGAGACTGGTGTTTCGAGACCATTTGTTACGCGCGGTACTGTCGAATATTCTGGCAATAACATACCACATGACCAGAGCTCCAAGCTGAAGGAGAGTGGCAGAACTCGTCGACATCGCTTGCAGAATCATGTAGGAGAAGAAATAATTGGCAGCGCTTGGCAAATTGTATGCCAATAGATCAAGGACATCCCGAACAGTCTGTAGCTTCTGCACATTGTGAACTAGTTCGTCCAGTGAGGCAGCGAAGAACGAGGCGATGGAAACGATCAGGAACACTTGAATAAACAGAAAAGCAAAGTAGAAAACTTGCACGAACTCGGCTCTCTGGGATCCCGTCTTGGCGCCTCTAAAGCCAGCCAGGAAGTCCAGAATAATCGGAATCAGCACCAGGAGCAAACCGAGGACGATTGCGGGCAAGACACCAGACACGGCTTTCGCAATGTTGTGGACTGTGTTGTTATCACTGAGAAAAGACAGCCACTCGTTGGACCGGATGAGGTTGTCAAGCTGGCTCAGTGCAGCTGTCCAAGCCACGGGAATAGCCCAGAGGAAGATCATCGCAACGACGACGACGAAGACGAATCCTGATCGCAACCACTCTTGCCACCAAGTGAACGCCATGTTGTCCCAGTCAACATCTTTCGGGGAGATTTCGTTCATTCTCGGGGCCATCTGCCTGGGCACATGGTGGATCACGCTCTGACAAGCCATGTGAGCTGCAACTTGGTGGTTAAATTGAATAAAGGCTGAGTTCATGAGCGGGAACCGTTCGGGATGCTGCTGGTCCATCTCAATCTCCAAATTGAGACGAGCCAGTTGTTCGCGACACCAATAGATCGTGTCAACCTTTTTTGTAACAAAGGGGATCGGGAATAACCACGTCTTTCCAAACATGGGGAGACGGTGAGTTGGGCGATCTTTCTTCTTAAGATATTTCTCCCAAGCCGCAGGCTCCTCTTGATCTTCCTTGTACTCGGTGTTGTAGGCTGTAGGATACTGTATGGGTTCTTCTTCCATCTCAGGACTCACAAAGGGGAGAGCGTACTTGATTCTTTGCCACAGGGGCCTGCTCTCGTTCGACTTCTGCTTCTTGAATGCTGCTGCAACATCTCCTTGCGGAACAGGCGAGGCATAAGCACCAGGAGGTGGCTTCCAGAACTCCCACCACTTGGCGTCATCTTTGCTGTAGATTTCGTCCATGTTCTCGATTTTCCGGACCGTGTTGACAGTGTTGCCAAAGTGTTCACGTGTCGGTTTGGGGTTAATAGCAGCTGTGCTCTCAGCGGAATTCCGAGCAGTGTTCCGTGACTGGCTGTTCTGCACGCGAAGAGTATCTGAAGGGGAGTTGAGCCCGTCTTCGTCCACTGAAGCCCGCTCATGGACCCGATCAGAGTTCCGAGACGCTGCCCGAGTATCATTTGATTGTGCCAGGCCCATGAAACCATTTGTCGTCTCCAGTGTTTCGTCCACGTTGTTACCAGCTTTAGAGACGACACCCAGAATTCCATGTCCTACTTTGTAGAGCGGGTCGCCCAGAAGAGGCACTTTGAATCCTTTCGATCGTTTGTTGTCATGGCCAGGCTGATCATCCAGACCTTGGTCTACCGTCTCATACTGGGACTCACGAACACCTGCATCGACAGTATGGGGGACATCGTGTTTGTCGCCGGCGGCCGTTCCTGCAGCGCTCTGTGCCATTCGCTGAGCTTCGGCATCGTCTCGCGCATTTCGGTCGGCCCTCTCCTGTTTGGTAATCGCTCCAAGCTTTAGCTCCTTGCGCCGTTTCTTTTCTTCAGCCTTTTGCTGTTTCAACTGAGCCTTCTTAGCGTCTTTGATAAGATCCGTTTCTGCTTGTTCGAGTTTCAGGTGAATATTATTTCGTTCCTTGACCTTGTCTAGCAGTGTTGACAAGTCTCGGTTGAGCCAGATATTCCTTATTCCTCCAGGGAACACGTCGAAGAGGCCCATCAGAGCTTCTTCACTCAGCCATTTGGCAGGAATAGAGTTGACGAGGACTGTGGTGGCCGAAGCTCTGAGTCGGTGCTCAGCACTTGTAAGATAATCTTGTCGAACCTTGATGTACACACGAAGCTCGAAGAAGAAAACCCAACAAACCCAGATGACCACGAGGATGGCCAATAACAAATGGGCTCCGTATCTGCTTGAGTTCTTAGGGCTGACATTTCCCCACGAGAGTGTATCCAACCCAGTGGGTGTTCCTTTATCCTTCTCGTCATCATCGTCACTGACATCGACCTTTTGTCCAAGGCCGCCAACATAATTCAAAGGAATCAGAATTGGCATGACAATGGCACCGATGGGAATGAAAATAACCAGGAGAGTCTTTAGGTATCGGAGGAAGAAATAGGCGTCGAGTCCGCATTTTTCGATGACTTCGCGATCTCCATAATGCCATAATGTCTTTAGCATAGCAAGGGGTTTACTCGGCGGTGACTCCGTTCGTTCGCGTTCTGGTACGAGATAAGTCTTTGGCTTGCTGGACAAGGATTAGCTATACCAAATCTAATGAGCATACCAGGGGCGACAACGTACAATATGCGGGCTAATTTGTTGCGTAGAATGAGGAAAAGAAGAATCTGGACGGCAAAAATTGCCACAGCGACAGCAACGGCAGTTAGGAAGCTGACGATGCCAATGCCCTTGTCCTTGTCTGCAGCGCTGGTTTGCGTGGGAGTGATACCCAGACCGCCTCCCGAAGATGTTCTTGTAGGCTCTTCGGAGGCTGTCTCGGAGGCACTAAGTGTTTCTGAGGCGGAGAGAGCAGAGGAGATGAGAGAGCTGGCGATGGAGCTAACGACTGACGATGCTGTCCCTGTGGCTGAGTCAGATGCCGACGCCGAAGCGTCAGATTCTGTCGACGACATGTTGTGATTAAAGACGTCGACAAGAGTAAACTTGTGAACAGGGCGAGAGAGGAGGGAGGGAGCCCCAAGCGGGGAGAACGTTAAAAGGACTTATTCTCAAATAATGATATAGGGAAATTGGTAAACAATCAGAAATGTAGTGCGTGACAGAGTACCACGGTTGACTGTGGCATCAATACATCTATAGTCAAACGGTCTGAAAAGAGGAAATGTTGAGACGAAGATGGTAACAAAAAGAGGGTTTGCTAGGTTGAGTTTCCAAGATATTTGGGTCGCGTCATGACTGGAAACCCCTGCCTCCTCATGGGCGGCAACCAGTTCCAAAAAGAGAACAGCCCGGCATATGATTGGACATGTACGCTGGCAATCTCGACAACAGGGGGCTCCACTGGACCTTCTGCTGCACCGGCCGCTTAGCCGACAGGGTTAATTCCCCACCCACTGAACGAAGTTTAACAGGGAAAACTGGGCATCCCGGGGGCGCCATGACATCAGAGGCTTGATTGGTTACCCTTCGCGCTGAAACAGGCCCCCTTTGTGCCTGGAACGCCTCTGGATGTCTGGGATTCGTTGGCTCTGAATCAACGGAGAACTCAACAACGTTTCCTTTGAACATGGACAGGAAACGGGCACTAGAATAGAAACTCACGAGCCGCGCGCTTCAAGCTAACAAACAATAATGATGCCAGACGCCAATCGTTTCTTTGTAGTTTTTGGTTACCCGTTCAAGCTTAAGCTCTAAACCGCGGCTCTTCCGTCTCATTGACTTCATTTTGTCAAGGTTACATTGATGACACTGCGCAGACGCACCCTATATAAAAAATGTTACTCATCTACGCTCACATGACCCTGCGAACAGTACCAAGACAATCAAGATCGTGTACTTTTTAACAGATTCCCCAATGTTTCCCACAGAGACACACTTATACAGTAAACGCGCTTATCAATAGCCCTTGCTCACATCCGTAGTTCATACTTGTTAGTCCTCGCAGTGACCTCGTCCAGGGCAGTACGAATAGACATCGCCGCCGATGCCCAAGAACCCACGACAGTCGCTTTTCTTGTGTACAATCCCAATAGTCTTCAAACCCTCGTTAGCTTTTTCCCGAATCCATCAGTTTGTTCGAGTGATACTCACTTCTCCCTTGAATTTGTAGAAATAATGACGAGACTTGGCTGTGCAAATTCCTGGGTTGACATCGCAGTTGGGTAGAGCATAGCGGAACAAAGCGTCCAGTGTCACTGACATTCCGTCTCGATCAGGGATCGCAGTGGTCTGTCCTTCGAAACGGGCTTCAAAAACTCCATTCTGAGACTTCTCGCCGCCACCGTCTTTAGTGATTTGCTCCTGGCCTGCGGCGATGATCTCTTCGACATACGAATCTGGCCACCATTCGTCGCCCGGACATTCCCATGATTGTCCCGTGCTGGCCCAGTGGGCCATGATACAGGCGTAGTCCTCCTCGCCTGCATACACTGGGACAAACCAGTAGCCAGAGTCTCCTAGACTCTCAACCCAGCAGTTTGCGGGAGGCTTATCAAAGCCATTGCGGGTTCCGCTTTCGACCTTTCCGCGTCGCCCGATGGTGAGGTTGCCTGGTAGTCCCCTTATAGCCATCCCCTGGAGGCAAGAAGGGAACAGGCCGAGGACAGTTGATGTAAGAAAGAGAGAATACCGCATATTTTTCCTTGAAAAAATGAAATATCTAATGCAACGAGTGAACTAGAGAACGAAGGTCTGAAGAAGATGTCCCGAAACCTGCCGGTGTGTATATACAATGACTGTATGTTTTTACTGATCCTATAGAGTCAACCAGACATACTGAGATGCCGGGACTTTATAGACGACCAGGCTCGACATCAGAGTCCTCGTTGCCATGGAGGATTTATCAGAACATAGCGGGTGCTGGCATAGCCGGCCGTGTAGCCAAGGCTAGAACGGCGGCAAGATGACTTGGGCTCGAAAACAAACGAAGCCATCTTTACCAATAAGGTGAGACTCGATGCTCAAGCGCCCTGTAGTTGAAGCCGAGTCTTCGCGTTCCTGCATGTCGAACATGCTTGATCCCCGATTTAGGTAGCTTTCCTGTCGTCTGTATGGAAGAATGCGAAGAAGCTGTTGGCGCTAGACTGTACTACTGTCAGAGATTTGGTCTCGAGGGCAGGTTGAGAAGTCTTCACCGTCTTACCAACAACACGATGGACCTTAAGGCTGAAGATTGGTGAGTTGTGGTCCGACTGAATGGTAGCGATACGTTACCGTCTTGTTGGAGCCGAATGCAACTGGCTGGATCGACGATGATGCTCCACCAGATATACGGTCAGCAGAGAAGCGAAGTCCCAGGCGCTTAACAGAAAATGCCTTCCAGATAACCGGGACCCAATTGTAAGATGCCAGCTGGATAACAGTTATTAAAATATCTAGTTTTCTCGGTTCTCTTTTCCGCAAGCGCTGTGGCGTCTTTCAGACTGAAACGCCAATCTTTGCATCCTGTAAGCTGCATTACATGTATTAGGCTCATTCTCGATAGTGGCCCTCTTCTTAGCAATGATCTGATCCTGAGAACGTAAAGACAGAATGTCTTGCATACTGGGGAACTATATAGAGCTTTTTTTGACTTCCAATGAGCTGTAATAATAGAAGGTAAGTCAGATGTCAAACGGAGTGAACCGACGGACTGGGAGACGCACAAATAATGTCGTATACAGAACGGCGATCATGGCCGTTGAATGGGTTTACCCCACCGAATGTTACCCTTGTAGCTTTCCATAAATGGCAATTATAGGCCCCATAACATGTCATTGTCATATTTGATTGGGACACGTCAGATTTTGGGGGGTTCCCTGAAACATCCCTAGACGTTGCATTACCAGGATTCGAGCATCATGCTACCCTACGTCACTACGGAAGAGAAAGCGGAATTCGTTCCCAGCGTCAGCTAGTTGGACTTTGTGTGATCCTGTATGGAATTGAGTCCGAAAAGAATACATGACTCATGTTCAACGCTTTCCTACGTTCGACAGGACGAGCCAGAACTTGGTAGTCGTTCATTGAATGCCCTTCCGGCTTACACAGACTTGGCTTGAGCAGGTATTCAACACACAGATAATAACTTCGAAAAACACACGCAACAGAAAACGTAACCATATTTCCGTATCAAATATTCGAGAGTAATGGTTATCTTGTTCCCCGAATTCTTCGGGGACATCGGTGTGCGTACCAGCTGGAGCTCTGGACCATTCTTTTGTGCCGTGTTGATGATATATTGTTCAAGTTGGCGCAGAACAACACCCTTTCTACCGTCAAACGTATTCAGAAGTTGCAGTAATGAACACTCCTATCAAAGACTGCGACGAAGAGTATATAAACTCCAAAACTGATTCTCATTTGAGACTTTTAACAATTAAACATTTCCACACAACAGCCTCATCCTACTAACTCTATCAAGCACCTGACAAACTAATTCTTCCAACACTCAAAATGTCTGTTAACGAGACCTACTGGCCAGTCCTCCTCAGGGCTTTTGATGAGAATCCTTCAGCAGTAGAGCGAGTTGACCTACAATGCCCAATCTGTCTGGAGCAGATGACCACTAACGACGAGGATGGCATATGCGAACCTGACAATGAAGCTGGTCTTCATCATGGTGCGTTTACCCTTCCCTGTGGCCACATCATTGGCTTCTCATGTGCCGCCAAGCTCATGGTTCACGACCGAGACACTAACTCTCACCACGCCTGTCCAACCTGTCGCTTCTGTCTTCACCACATGAGCTGCAAGTGCCCCCACAACAAGGGCGCGCTACTTCGACTAACAGACAACTTCCGTCTTGAAATGTGCAGGCGTCTTCTCGAAAGCGTGGACCTGTCTGGTAAGTGCCTCGATTGCCAGATGGAAAATTTCATCCCGGGCTTGAAGCGCCTCCTTTTCATTCTCAACGACTTCACAGACGTTCTCGACGATCGACGAGTTCTGAGCATTTGCGTCAAGAGGAATGAAAAGACGTGGGAAAGCGAGCCTCAACCTCCCAACAGAAGACTAATCGAACAGCTACCGATAAAGGCAGACGCGCGCAAGATCTTCCAAACGGTCGGAAATGCCCTGGCACGGGTTCAATATTTCCAGCCCTTCGACGACGGCTCCTCCGCATTTGAATTTGAGATTAACATGTATGAGACGAGCCCGGAAGACGACCTGACCGACGTGCTTTCTGACCAGTCCAGACTCCTGCGAGAAGCGTCAATGATTTTGAACGCCCAGCGAGAACTTGAGCGAGGTGACGTGGCCAATTTGGAAGCCAAGAGACTGACCATTGAACTACTTGGACTAATTGATGAGGATACTCTCTGGGGAGCGCTGGAAAGAGCCAAGAGGTTGACCGAGTACGGGGATGGCGAGGAATCGGATGATGAGGATGGAATCTGGCTTATCGGATAGTTTGGGCTGCATTTTGGTACCTCAGGTTCTCGGTCAAAGAACCAAGTCATGGATATCGAGGGAAATAGAAAGGGCCTGGATAAATAGGCACGCAAAGATAGACCTAATCTAGTCAGAAGATATTTCATGAAGATATTCGAACTTTTAACTGTTGGATAATTCAACTATTGTCTTCTTAACATGTTTATAATATTATCGTGATAGGAGACCAAGTCCAATCGATTTTAAGATCATGAACCATCGTGTTCTGTTGGCGATGATTAAAGCTTGAAACTCCCGATCAATGAAGTGTCTCCTCTTCTAGTTGACGTTACAAAATTTCTCATTTGCGTTAACGTATTATTCAGTTTAAAGTCTCTACCAGATCATTTGTGTTGAACCTTGGATCAATCTTATGTCTATTGCATTATAGGTATCCCTGGGAATAGTTTCTAGAAGATCACTCATAGTTTTGTAATCACGACAAGAATAAGAAGTCAAATAGAATGAACACATTGCGTAATGGCCATCCTGAATCCATTATCAAAATGGTAGGTATATGGAATAAAGAGTGATATTATACCGACGTTGCAATTAAACAATAATGATGCTAGTTGATGCTCAAGTCACTCTCTACACTTTTGTGTGAGTTCAATTTTAGAAAAAGTAATGTAAATTAAAAACCCAAAATCATCTAAACTCCAAACACCCAAACTCCAAACACCCATGTCCAACCAATACCACCCCAGTTTACTCAGACGCTTCAACCGCTTCCAACCTTTCCAGGAGCCCATTGTGCAGATTATGCAGCTCAAACAAGTCCCGCAGCTCGTCCAGGCTGCGGGACTGGGCCGACTTCCCGAAGAAGAAGTTCATGCCATCGACGAACTCCCAAAAGGGGGAGGCGTAGTTGGGCATTGCCTCGAAGAGCTGGCACTTGAACTCGACATCGTCTAGACTCTTGTCGATCCAGTATATGCCCGAGTTCTTGAATGTCTCCTGGAGCCATTTGAACGACTCCAGGTAGGGCTCCAGCTCTTCGGGCGCCCGCAAGTCCACAGGACTACCCTCCACACGCTGAGAGTGCCAGGTCCTCCCCTCGTTGGTCACGCAGATGCCAACACGGCCCCGGAGCCTCTCAGGTCGGTCTATGTCCATCTCTGCAAGCCTTTTGCACATGGCATCGGCGGTATCGGCGAGGATGCAGTGGAAGCAGGACGGGGACATGCGACCTCCCTGGGGGAGGATGGCGGGCACAGACTCAAGGGAGAGCTTGGAGGAGGGCATCTGCAGCCCGGGGTGGACACAGCCACAATCGGTGTGTCTGGATTCGGCCCTACACACAGGACAGCAGACCTTGAGGCCGTTCGCGGTGTTAGCCTCGAAAGCCTTGGCAAGGCATGACTTGCCGAAGATGTGGCCGCAGGAAAGGATGACTGCGCCGTGGTGACAGCCTGACTCATCTTTGCGGCGCTGGTGAGGGAAGATGGCACAGGTATCATAACAGATAGTGCAGGGGATCGCCAAGTCTGTGAAGTCGACTTCGTCGCTAGCCAGAGACGCCTTGACCTGAGGCCAGAAGGCATCGGTACACTTCTTGACCTTTTGGTCGCTGTTGATGGTGGAGGTAGCCATCTCGATGAGGTATAGGTGGAACTTAAGGGAGGTATAAGGGTGTGTCGAGTGTCGAGTATCGGTACGGGTGATGGCGTGAGTATGAGGGTGGGTGTATGTGTCTTCTAGACGACACACGTAAGTTTAGTGTAAGCGTAGGTACGTATGTCTTAAAGACAATACAAGTATGTAGAGTATAAAAGTAGGTGTGTAGGTCTTGAAGACGCTATAGGTGTATAGAGTCTGAAAGTGTATATATGTCTTAGAGACGACACAGGTAAGTTGAGTATAAGAGTAGGTATGTATATCTTAGAGACAATACAAGTATGTCGAGTTTGAAAGTGTATGTATAGGTCTTGAAGACGATACAAGTAGAGTGTGGGTCGAAGAAGATGTCTTGAGGAAGAAGTCGATAAGTTCCTGAAGACGGGTGGACGGCGGTGTATATAACCAGAGACCAACAAAGTTTCTTCAGACACAGATTGTGGATGTGAGAGGAAGAAGTTGTTGAGAGGAGGAAGACGATGGAATATATAACCAGAGGTCAACAAAGTTTGGCGGTGACGGACAGCAAATGTCAGTACAAGTATGTTTGTCTGTGAATGTGTGGACACAAGAAAGTAATCCAGAAGATAATGGGAAGAGGAAGAAGTTGAGAATACCAAGCTAAGGGGGGAATCGATGCTCTTATACTTGAACAGAAGAAACAGAGTTCGGTCTGGGAAAGGAAGCATTGTAAGCTTCATAGTTGAGGGCACCGTCAGTTACTCATAGGAAACTTTGAACATGGTTTATGATGCTAGAGAGTTTTGTTGGCGGATTCAATCTGCATATACACAGACTACGAAACTTGGGCACTCTATTCACTCGCTGGTTCTTTCTAGAAGATCCCCTGTAACAAGTCTGGAGAGCTTAAATATATACTACATGCAGGAAATACCTATCTAGATAGATTATATGAATACATTTAGGGGGGTAATACCCTGCTTTTCCTGCTTGTGTTATAGAATCTCCATCTCCCTTCCGTCGTTCTTCCACCATGTTCGGATCCAAAGCTGTTCTGCTGGAACACTGCAATAGCCCTTCCACACAAAAAGAGTCATCACATGACGTGAAAACCTTAACAATAGTCTTTTCATAAATTTTTATTTTTGTCTTAAAAAAAGAGTCAGTCTTGCGTGCGTCGAAAAACTTGATGGCACCCAGTTTGCAATTGGTCATCCAAGTTTGCGCTGTGTTAGCATGAAGCAATGACTGCAACAAGACGTCAGGCAATATAGTTTTGCATGTTCTAGAAGCTTAAGGGCAGGATTCTACCAGAACCTTGTAACATAAGTCTGTAGACGGCATATTCCTGCAAGGCAATAAACTTTCACCTGCACCTGTTGAACATACTATGATTCGCCTTGCAGGTACCATATCAAATTCGATGACCTAGGATAACATCGGCCTGTCTGGAAGTATCACTGGCCTATAACCTAACATTCTGTTGTCAATCTGTTGACAATCTCTTTTGTTGCATTTATTGGCCTACGGCAAGAGCTTACATGGACTATTCGCACTTACAATGTCCGACGCACTACTCTGTGTCCACATTCTTCGATGTCTATATGCAAAGCACTTTTCGAAATGAAGTTTCTACAAAGCTCTAGAACCTCTTCAGGTTTTTCTTTATGACTCAAAACCCTATTGATGAACTGTTTGAATGTAATCACTGACTCACAAAATAGGCTTGCACGCGCTGCTGGCATACGTAGTGTATGTAAATCGCTTCGCTACTTTTGATGGGCTCAACAGCACCTTAATCTGTAAAGCGCCGCTTTTCTAGTATTATCTGGGCCCAATGAACGCCTCTCAAATCACTATCATTGCCTTCCAAATGCCCCCGACCCTCACTTTTGTGTGCCCACAACTAACTTACACTCCGAGAAGGTTATCTCGTCCCAGCTCGAACTTTCCCTACGCATGACTCCGCACGATGAGCTTCTAGAAAGAACTAGATGGCCCAGCGGGATGCCTGTTTGATAAAATCTCTAAATGTACAGAATGCATGTGTCCGCAAGGCAACAAGCTTTTCTCAACACCTGATGGAACGCCATGATCAGGGGAACAAGAAAATGATAGAATAAGGTAGAAGATGTGTCTCTCTAGTGATATTTTGACCCAAACTATGCGGCATCAACAAAGTGTGGTTTGACAATTGAAGGGCTTGATGATCTTGTGACCTAAACTTTTGACTCTCATTCTTAGATTCTCCCCCCCGGGCTCGCTACTCGGGACAGACGAGGGCTCTCGAGTCAGGCTACTTCCTGCCATAAAGTTTGGCCAGCAAGTCGAAAGGAAACAAACCAACCCTCGAGAGCTGGGCTTCTAGATCAAGGGAAGAGAGTGGCAGGTGTGTCTGGCTTGGACGGAGACTTGGGGCAACTTGTAGTCATTAGACTCAAAACAAATGGATAATCGTAAGGTGCTAAATTGATAAAAGGTCATCCCAGGTTGAGATGATACATGTGCTAGGTAGACATAAAACATATTGACATAAGAATTCTTACAAGAATGATTCGTTCGTTCATCATGCAGCAGCTGATTCCCAGACCAGCACAATCACAGAGTCCTTCTCCTTCTCCCTCTCCTTGACCTCCACTCCCTCCCCAGATCTCCTCTTCAGCACCGGCTCATCGATGGCCCCCCTCTTGACATACGCCTGCCACACATCGCCGTCCGCGGTGGTGACTGAATCCATCAGCTTCCACACGTTCCGCCGTCCCGTCCAGAACAGCATCTTTCGATCCATCGTGTTCTCCTTGAGCTTGACAGGGCCGATCAGAGACCTTCGGGATCCGCTCGCTTTACCGGCTGTCGAGAGCGGCATATCGGATAGGTGGATCCCGTCGAGGTACTCTGTGATGGTGTACCCGTTGACGAGAACCCAGTTGTCGCGGAAGCGATAGCGCTGCAGGAAACATGCTTCGCCGCAGACGTCGGTGACGAGATGCGCTTGGCTAGGCGTGAGCTGGTGTCTCTCCTCATAGTCATGCAGCGCCAGGGGCTGGATGCCCGTCTCGTAGCTATCCAGATGAGATGAATAGTCATCGTTGTCCTGGGGCGAGTAAAAGCTCGGAAGAATGTGCATCTTCATCTTGGTATGCTTCGACAAGCAATCCTGAAGAAGAGAATCCCACCGCTGCCTGCTCGTAGGGTTGTCGGAAACGCCGTCGAAGCAGGGTAGTTGCGGGATGCGCGACACGGCAGGTCGTGTAAGAAAGATAGCTCCTCCGCCATACGTCGTCATGAAGCCCTCGCCGATGGCCCAATCTCCCCGCTCGCTCGGTAATCCAACGTAGAGTTCCTTCACGGAGTTGTATGCAAAGAGGCGTTCCTGAAGATAAGACAGGTTGGGCAGAAAGATCTCCTCGTCCAGAATGCCGTACCACTTCTTCATCTGGCCTTTCTGAGCAAGTGTCGCGCTATACTTCTTGACCGCCTCGATCATGTTGAAGTATCTCCTCGCAACAGAGACCTGGCCCTCCGAGATAGTGACATGGGCATCGATGCCATATGAATGCAGAACTTCAGTGAGCTTCTTGGCCTGCTGGTAATGGCCCTCATCGAGAACAAGCAAAAAACTCGCTCCGTTACCATGCTCGTTTCCTCCCGTCATCCAGCGCGCCCAATCCTTTGCGACAGCGTAGTCATCTCGGACCACTCTATCATAACTCGTCGAAATCGCAAATAAAAAATCCGAGGCATCAACCTGCCCAGGCCGCGGTCCTCCAACAACCGGAAGGTTAAGTTCCTGACGCGCCACGAGATTCCTCCGCACGGGGTCCTTGGTGTCGATAACTCTAGGTTGGTTTGAATGAAAGTCTGCGTCAATGTTGGTCACTGACGTCCACTCAGAGTCCTGCTCTGAGACGCGGACTTTCCACGCAGTCCACGATGTCTGGTCCGAAAGGCCGATCTTCTGTCTCAACCGCTCCAGGTACTGTTCTTCCGCGATGGGGCCGTTGATTGCGATCCCAGTGTCTGTTTCGCCTGTTCGAGGCCAGTGCAGCCATCTGGTCTGAAAGAAGAGCACAACCAGAAGAACGAGGACAAGCAACTGAAGGGCTCTACGTGGTAGAATTGGAGGGCTAGAAATCATAATCATGATGGCAGTAGACCGCAATAATAGCGATCTGTATAATCCAGTAAAAAAAGGAGTGACTTGGGTGGGTGTAACCTGGATAAATGAGTGTCGTTGGCTGGCTATAACAAAAACATGATCACGCAGCGAAAGATGGGTAGAGACTTGGCTACGGTGGAAGAGAGGGAGCGAGAAGGTTTCGTCTCACGAAACGTGAGGCATAGCGAGAGATTTAAAGTAAATTAGACCAGACTATCAAACACGGCCATGTAGACGATCCCTTGTTTAGTGTAAATGGCCGCAGTTGGGGGTGGTTATCCTTCGCTTTGAAGCAATCATGAAACTAGGCGCCCCAGTTCCTGAGCGTAACATGACCCCTGGTCGCACCCGCGTCAATAACGGTTAAAGAGGGGAAAGCCAAGGCAAGCAATTAAACTGTGACAGGGTCCGTGGTTCGCTTCGTGGCTGATCAGTGGGCTTTTTGGGTGGTTGCCCGGGTCTCGTGCCACGAATTGTCACATTCTGGACGATAACAGACCAGCAAGTGTCAAAACTGCAGATCTCTTGACTCCTATTATCTCATGCTTGTGCAATATTATGCCCCCAAAGTCAGGATGGGAGGATGAATTGCCGATGCTGACATTGAATACTGGTGGATGAGAATGAGAGGCTATGACGGACTAAGCAGCTATCGTAATTTAATCTTTGCCAATACGTAACCAGGCTAACGCAGGTACAGTGACAGCCTTAATTGCGAAATAAGTCGATTTCGGTAGGTAATTTATCTGATAAGCGGCAGGCTAGGAAATGACCGCATCCATCCATCCATCCACCCTGTCTGTTGTAGATTTTATCGGCCCTTGCATCATTCGCTATTCTTGTTGATGGCTGGACCCTTTTCTTCTTCCGGCAAAGTCTTTGGCGGCCGAGACGATGGTGCGATGAGGCCCGTTGGTCCCCTTCTGTGTGCAGTCGCATTCGGTTGCCCACCGGGCAGACCTTGGCTTGGGACATAAGCCGCTGGCATATTGGCCTCCACAGTTGTTTTAGCGTGATGATAGAGATCGTAGCATTCGGCGAGGGCTTCATTGACCGACTTGTCAGCGCGCACCAAGCCCGTCGTGAGAAGCTCCCTGATGTGATCCTCAACCCGCTCAAACTCCGCCTTGTCGTATCGATAGCGATCTGGAAGACCGCTGTTGTGCAAGAGAGCCAGCAACCCCGCAATGACGGTGTTCGCGGCGCCAAGGACGGTGATAGGAGTGCCGTCCTTGTAACTCATGGAGCCGAGAGCTGTGAGACTAGCACCAAGGATCAGTTGCATGATCAAGAGGACCCAGCGAATGGTGCTGGCAAAGTGAAACGAGTAGAACGACAGGGTGCGACGATGGACAACGTCGCGATACAGGCCCGTAGGAAGGCTTTTGGGTGGCCACCACCGACTCGTTGGATGCACAGGCGCGTCGTGCTCTGCGTCGTGGATTGCGCCAACTCCACGAGCAAGAATAGTCCACTCTGAATCTGTCAAAAATCGATAACGAGGAGCTTCGTTCTGGCTTGGATCCGGACCCGGTCCCTTGCGCGTCTTGGTCTGCTCTTCTTCATGCTCGTTGGGCGCAAGGGTTCGAGGGGGGGAATCCAAATGCATCGGTGGCACAGCTGATCCGCCAGCAGACCTGCTAGATTTGGAAACCTCCGACATGATAATGGTGATTCTTCAGGATTTCTGGGTAAATGAGTGTGACTGGTTGATGCTTACGAGGTAGATACCGAGAGAAACTGTCGAGATTAGAAGGCATAACCATGTCGCGAAAGCGTTCAGTGACTTACACGAGGGCATAATAGGATATGAGAATAATTGTGCTGATTGCAGACGTTGATTAGGCTTAAGGAATAGATGAGCAGGAATTGGAACGCTGCAAGATGAATATATAAAGTCTCAGCTGCCCTGGTGATAGAAAACGCCGTTTTGATGCTCTCCTTTGGACCTTCCTGGCAGTCACATTGTCTCACAAGCAGTGGCACTTAATGCAAGGCCTTCGCGACTTTGACTCTATCGGATCAGCCTTGAGACTAAGCCCGGTGTTGATAAATAGCAAAAAATTATTCCCTAGCTTGTTCGTTCAATGTACTGGCGAGTAAGATACCGATCACTTACCATGGCGACAAGCTGTGGAACCGCATCTGTGAGATCAAAGCCCTATGTCTTATCTTACTTACATGAGTTGCTGGCCAGCACAACCGACAAGAGCCCCTGAATAATCCGCAGTAGGTAATCTTTACGGCACATGCAGCATATGGTAAGACTTGGAGCTACTACGAGAGTTCGTTCATTTCCAGCCCTCGCACATCATATCATATTAACGAACAGCAGCGAGAAATGCAAAAACAATACGAAGTGAGACTCTGTTTTAGTTCTTTCTGATTTACAGGTACCTACTATCTGTATTTGTAGCTTATTTGCTACGCTATCTACTCTCATGTAATATCAAGCTTCTGTTACAAGTTTCTGATTATCCAGTATTCCTTGTCTATCGAATACTCTATGACGCAGTCCGTACCTCGTCCGAACCTGGTGCCCTCCAAGAGTTAACCTCACGAACAATCAACGAGATTTTTTGAGCTCCAAGACCACTTCAAATAATTCTAGTAGCATACCGTTGAGGCATTCGGTCCCCAAGCTGGGACTTCACCATGACGGCCCTGCGAATAGAACTGACACAAGCCAACTTCAGGGCGATTATCCTTGATAAACTGGTTCGCAGCTGGAAAGTAGACATGCCAATTCTATATTCATTTTCAATAACATCACCGATCCCTTCCTCCATCCTCAAAGCACGGCCTAAACATCATCATGACTCTAAATCACTGCTATTCCTATAGTACCCCCCTGATATGACGAGTAAACCCTGTAGAACCACCTGAGCCGTACAAACGCCACTCTAACCTTGACGATGCAATTCATCTGATCGCTACCATAAAAATCATCCCAAATACTAAGAGTCCTGAACAAGACTGGGAATGTCGTCCACCTGGGCCTCGCCATTCAGGATGGCGTTCACAGCTGTGAACAACGGGTACTCTGACTCGAGACCTCGCGCCTTGAGGAAGCTATTCACCTCCTCTGCGGTAGTTGTACCCTGGATCTTCTGACCGTTCAGGTCCTGCTTCTCGACTTCCTGGACTGAGATGCCCTTCTCCACAGCCTTCTTGGCACAACGGAAGTTTCGTCCTCCAGAGCAAGATGTGATCAAATCGGCGACACCGGCAGATGACTCTGTAAAGGTAGCAGTGTGCACGGTCTCGCCAAAGAACTCCTTGCCAAACTTGACCATCTCCATGAGACCAACACGCATGATGGCTGCCTTGGCGTTGTCACCCCAACCACGGCCATCGACAAAACCGGCTGCGAGAGCAACAACGTTCTTCAAGGCACCGCTCAGAGATACACCAGCAACATCGGCAACCAGCTGGACGTGGAAGTAAGGTCGGTGGAAGAGAGTTCGGAAACAGTCCTGATCCAAAGGAGGATACTCGGCGGGCATGGCGGTCAACTTAGTCTTAGAAGTTCGGCCACGGACGTCCTTGTGTTGCATCTCGGGAAGCTCTCCCACCGTAGGATTTGGGCTAGCGTTGCGCGGCGTAGGAGCTCTACTATTATCCAGAGCCGGCGGGTCGTAAGCGATAGTTGTCTCTGACCACTTCTCCTCGGCAATCTCGCGGGCCAGGTTGGCACCGCTGAGGGCACCGCAGTAGATACCTAGACCATCACCAATCCACTCACTGAACAGGCTGATGCCATCATCAGTGACATTGACACCCTTGATACAGCTAATTCCTCGAGCAAAGGGCAGAATATGTCCGTTGATCTGCTTGCATACATTCGCGATGAACTGGTGGGGTAGGTTGAAGACGAGGATAGTGGAGTCCTTGACAGCGTCGCGGATATCGGGGTTGGCGATGATGTTTGAGGGCAAAGGAATACCCGGCAGGTACTTGACGTTTTCGTGGTGCTTGTTGATGACCTCTGTGAGCTTCTGGGGCTTGTCGCCGGTAGTTTCGTCATAGAATTTGGAGTCCTTGGTAATCGACACGTCCTCCTCGTAGACCCACATCTGGACATCTTCCTCGAAGAGGTCTTTGTTTGCGCGGGTGTTTTCTGCGACGATCTTGGCAATTGTTGAGCCCCTAGATCATAAAGCTGTTAGTTAAAGGCTTCTAGCTGGGTTGGAGTAAGATACGGGTGGATGTTCATACCAATTGCCGGATCCCACAATGGTCACCTTGTGCTTCTTTGAATGTCCGCCTAAGCTCGCCATTGTCGCTGAAGAGTAATTGCGTGTGCAAGAGAGTATCCTTTGAGGTTTGGTGAATATGAAAGAAGAGCGCACTATGAGAGAGCGAAACATACGGGGACGAAGAGAACGAGAACGAGATCAAAGGCGGAAGCTGAAGTAAGGGCGAGCTTTATGACTGAGGGGTACTGTAGCTGAGATGTCCGAGGGACTGGTCTAGCTTTCCGGGTTGTTGAACCCTGGAGCAAGCCACAATGACGCATGGCAGAACGAGATGCGTGGCACCGCCTACTTCAAGTAGTTAAGCGTCCCATCAAAACCCCATTGATATCCGTGATATGGAGCTTTAGAAAAATGGTCTTTGGGGACCTTTGCTCAGCCGAGGGGCAGCCTTCACGTGCAATCTACAGCAGAGGAATTGACTGCATAACTGAATACCAAGCTATTATCGCAGACAAAGTTACCAATGCTCTATTGAGTTATCTCTCATTTGCGTGTTATGCTATAGAACAACATTGACCTGCTCCCGGCATCGTCAACTCTAGCTTCAATCACATGGCAATAACTTAGATGCACCTTTTTTTAAGTGGGATTTCACATGTCGACCAAAACTCCAAGCAAGGATACAGGGGCAACTTCTGCAAAGCCTAGGATCTCCAGGGGGGCAAGGGGGCGATGATGCAGGCATCAGCTCAATCCAGGAACGGCACCGAGCCCCGTAAACGACCGCGGGCCGATCCTGGTCGCGTGACGGCACAAGTCGACGAGAGATCAAAAGGATTAGCTTGGGAGTCAAA
Source organism: Fusarium continuum (assembly GCA_013184455.1). Taxonomy (NCBI): domain Eukaryota; kingdom Fungi; phylum Ascomycota; class Sordariomycetes; order Hypocreales; family Nectriaceae; genus Fusarium; species Fusarium continuum. The sequence goes on from JABCKB010000370.1 coordinate 22,347, forward strand.
TGATTGAAATATTCGGTTGCCGCAACTAAGAGTCGCATCATATCACGATATCGCTTGCTGCCGAGGATGTATCGTTACACTGCTTCGATGTTTAGATGCGCTAATGCCATCACTCAACAACAGGTCGCCGCTGTTAGTCTTACCCCAACCACTGTGATCTTACTCCCATCCCTTTTATCCGAGTCAAGTACAGTGATACTTAGGCTTTAAGCAGAGCAGTTGATTACGAGATATATGAAGTAAATTCGATTTTAACTGTGGACTATTGCTCCAATCAGCATCGGCCTCTGGCAAGTAACACCCAACGCTTTCGCATGCACAACAATATGGTTCCGCTTAATGATACTAATTAAAATCAAAACCCTCATATATCGATGCCTCCTCCGCCAACGGCTGAATTGTATTCACTCAACAGTGCTGCCTTCTCTTCATCTGCAGTTGGATAGTGATCAAGCACCCCGGACCAAGACCACTTCCGCGCATGCATTTTGCTTTCGTCCTTCTTCTCAGTCTTCTCACCGTTTCCGAAAACAGGCTTGAAGACGTTATCGTATACCGTCCAAGTCACGCTGAACATGACTGTCATGGCAACAGCAAGCCATTGTGGGATTTTGCCAGCCTTGTCAGCAAGCACCTCAGATAAGAGTATAACTGTGAGGAGGAAGAAGCCACTGAAAAGGAGAAACAGAAAAGCTCCAATCGTCTGCTGCCAGGTTGTGATTGTATATGGTTGAAGCGAATGCAGCCAGCGCTGATATCCATCAGGGAGTTCATGTTCCTCGGCACCGTCCTTGATGAGATTCAGGTATCGAGCACTAGCTTGTGCATAATCAGGCTCACGTTGAGGGCCGATCAAAAAGCGATACCACCACTTCTTCTTGCGGGGATCATCAGGTAAGCCCTTATCAGGAATTTGTGGTGCAAAAAGTGTTCTTGACAAAAAAGGCCTTGGGATATCGGGATAAGGCTTTTCAGGGATAGAAATCTTGGGAGGCAATGGAATACAAGGTACAATGATCTCCTTGTAACCCACTCCACCACCTTCAGTGCGGATGATGGTTCTGTAATCCTCCTCCGTTACTTCGTACACCACGCCTATAAGGCCTTCGTCCCACTTCACCTGCTCTGAGCGTGGTGGCTGTGGAGGGTCAAAAGGTGGGATAGGAACCTTTGGGGGCAGCTTGGGCTTATCTGGGAGCTTTCTGTAGTCGACATTTGCAAAGCATGGCTCGCGATAAGGAATCCCGGGTAGATTGAATTTAAGCTCCAACGTCGGCACTGAGACGTTCACCTGCGAAAGCGGACGAATGCCGCGCACGCCCAAAAACGTCTCGGCAGCAAGATTGGATCCGTAGGCGAGATAGAGGTACGTCCTTGGTGCTGGATGGTCGTGATCGATGACATGATCTTGGGCAGCCTGGGCTAAACGTGCGGCCGATGTTTGAGGGATCGAGGCAATCGATGGGTACTTTTTCGGTTCGGGCCGTTGCGCGAGAACGCTGAGTTTGCGTAGGACAACATAGAGGGAACATTCACCGACAGCATCGCCGTTGGAGTTGCCATTGGTGACAATCTGATTTGACATGACGTTTAAAGTGAGAGGCTTAGCCGTCAGCTTACAGATGAGGGATAGGCTGTCGCACGAGTGTAGCTGGATCTCTGTTCCTGTGAGATGTTCGAAAACAGAACACTCAAGGCTATCAAATAAGAATATTTGATCAAAAAGGCGATCAACTCATGAACCTCATGGAAATAAAGATGAAAGAGTTCCTTGCGATAGCACGGGTCATAGATCAAAAGCGGAGCGGAGATAATGGACACCCCTGTAAATTGCTGAATAATGCCAGCGCGGGTTCATAATGACATGGTATAGTTGGCCCAACTGACAGTCCGCATCCAAATTCCGCATCTCGCTGCGATCAGTCTCGGACTATCGCGTAGGTGAGATTACCAAGCCTTGTCCCGATTCAACGCTCTTCGCATATCTATCTTAATTATGTTATCGAATCATCATGAATCTCCGCTCCCTAGTGTCGTGCCCTTGTAAACTGACGTGGACAGCCTCTTAGCCTAGCAGACGATGGGTTGAATAATTGTCTACATGGATATTCCCTTGGCATAAACAGCATGGGCATCTTTGAGCCAGCTTCAAGCGCGTAGACTGTATGTCTTTCATTGTACTGTGCGTTTTGCGTTTTGCGTTTCGTGTTAATCGACTATTTGTACCGAGAGGTAGTAGACAGCTGGAAAGTGAAGTCAGTAGGCACTGCGTAGCTGGTAGGCCATATAACTTCATGCTTAGGTGTTTGGCGTAACTTGATAAGACATGGAATCAGTTTCTTCTTAAAAGGCGTTTCAGTGCTTCCCGTTGCGATGCGGGTAGACGAGCAATTTGCAGTGTCAAACGGGCAGGCGGCAGTCAACTGAAGACTGGGAGCTCCTTCCCGCCCACTGCTCCTGCCCATCCCGCCTCAATGTGATGCGGTTTTCCATTTCATTACACGTCACATTTATTCTTCATAACTCGTTCAATTTCGTTTTATATTGAGGGCTCATATCTCTCTTACTGCCACCAATTTCGTCGCCATTGCCAAACGTGACAGCCCAGCTCACAACTCACCCAATCTTATGGGAGGACTGTAAGTCGGAAACCCCTGCAATCATACCCCGCCAGCAGAGTCGCATCCACTAAACGTTCTCAATAAGAGAACGCAGCCATGCCGCCGCGAAAGGGTGGCAAACCTAGCCAACGTGCGAAGCCTAAGCGACAGGCGACAGAGTTCGGAGAACTCGAGACTACCCCAACGAGTCGCCACTTGCAGTCTCCCCAGCTTCAGAACATAGCATTGGCATTGCCAAATCAGGACGATAGCCGCGAGCATTCAAATGCGCAGATACAGCCACGAGTTTTGGTAGACGAATTTGAGGATGAAGTCGACGATGTTGATTTGATCCAGCTAGCTGCAGCTGATGAAGCCGTACCACCCGCCCAACCTGGTCACGACTTCTCGTGGTCAGAAGTTGGCTCGACACGCCGAAGCTCACCTTTTCAAGAAGACGAACCGGTTCTGTTCGAGAACCAGGAGTCGATTCTCGATGAATTTTCTAGCCCAAAGTCTGGTCCTGGAAAGCTTCCCAACACTCAGCCGCTCCCATCACAGCATCTCATAGGACACCCTGAATACCCGGCAGACGAGGAAGTGCGTGTGGTTGACTTTTCAGAGACAGCCTCCACTGCGCGACGAAGCTCTCCCTATTTCTCACAAGCTGCAGTCTCCCAGATCGCCGCTGAGGAAACATTGGAAATTATAGAGAACAATCCACTAACTTTACTCCCAAGCACTATCCCTGACTCACTTCAGTTTCCTGAAATGGCACCTTTCCCCCAAGGCGAAACCATGGGTCACTTACCGGAAGACGAGCTGTATGATGTCACGCCTCCCAGGTCGAGTGCTGACCATCCAGCTGCATCTACATCAAATGACCTACAAGGTGTCTACAATGTTTCGGAACGACCACAAGATGAAGAGAGCACAAAAAAGCCACAGACCTCAGGGGCAAAGAGGGGATCGAAGAGACCCTCAAAACCCATCAAAGACTCCCTAACGAGGATGCTAAGGGATGAAGTTGGCTCGGTAGAACCAGAAGGGGAGGAGGTTGAAGAAGCATCAACTTCACCCCCTGAAAGAACTACAACGAAGCGCCAAAAGTTCAACAAGAGTCCTCACCGGTTACAGGAGACATCTGAGACTATACAAGTCGCTCCCACGACTGAAGATCCCCAGACAACAGAACAGATGGCGAAAGAAAAGAAGCGGGGCAAAGGTAGACAACGGGCGAAAACACCCATCCAGTTCGACGACATGACACAGGAGATCAAGGAGGTTCCGCCACGCAAGACGATGACAGAATCTGCACACATGCCTATCGTGAGCAATCTGAAAAAGTCATATGCTGCCTCAGCCTCTCCTGCCACGAGTGCAAAGAAAACAACCCCAAAGCCCAAGCGAAAACCTGCAAAGCCTGCCCAGAAGAAAACACGCAAGTCGGCCTTGAGGAGCACGCTACCTCAAGAAAACATTGATACAGTCGAGGAAGGGAACAAACACACCTCTCCTGTTGTTCTTGATGCTGAAGTTACCGCCGAGCCTTCGCCCGCGATCGCCAGGAGGATAACAAGAGCAACGTTGAATGAGGAAAAAGGGTCCGCATCGAAGCCTTCCCAAAACGAAAAGAACCCTGAGGCTAGGAACGAAACCCAAGGATCGAATAAGGACCCTATTGTGCTCTCTAGCGATCCTGACAGTTCTTTGTTTTCTGACGACGATGGTTTTGTTCCAGCTGAAGTCTCTCGGCCATCAGAAATTGCTCCCTCAGCAAAGGGAGAACTGCTCGTTGACCCAATCATAGACTCAACGGAGCCAGCAGAAACTACTCAATCTGAAGATGCACAGCCCGTTGCACCCTTACCACAAAGTCCCGAGCCCCCTCGCCCTTCACGCCGTCCGGGGAGGCAAGCTGCCATGCGGAACAAAGCTATAGCTGTTAAAGCGGATCCCAAAAAGGTTGTAGAGGTACCTGCGCAGAGTACCAGACGACAGCAGCCAATTCGAATTGGCCCCAGGGAGGTCTTATCAGCCCGCGATGCAAACATTCTTGCTCAACGCAGTGCTCGTCAAGCAGATGTCTCAAAGAGGACCGCCCTGACGATGGACCCAGATATTGATGCTTCTCAGCCTCCTCGCAAGGTCAGTAGAGTCACCCGAAGCTTCAGCGTCAGTCAAGCAGGCAGTCCACTGCCGGTTGAAACAGCCCCGGCCCGCCTGGTTGATGGAACAAGCCTCCGTAACACTGAAGATGTCGAACAAGCGAACGTGCCCAAGAGTAACAAGCAAACTTCTGGACCTAGAAGGTCCCAGCGCCTCCAAAGACTAGTGGATTAGGAACCACCATATCCTGGAGGTAGCGACCTACAGCAAGAATATCTCTCAAGCCTAGCAGTCGCAGAGTCCAACCCTAACAAGACTCGAGTGGCACTCAAAGCAAAGCCACCGAAGGCAGAGGAAGCCAGAGAAAGATATCTACAATCTAAGCTTAGTGCAAGAGACCAAGACCTACATGCTCAGATCTTGGCATCTTTGCAAGGGAAAGATAAGACATCTACCGAGGTTCAAGACGGGAGAGAACACGAGAAGAATCAAACTAGGGAGGAGATTGCTCAAAAACCACGCCCCGAAGGACCGAATGAAGAGTTGGCAGAGAAACTTCATGGAATTGTCGAGGTAAGAAAGTTGTTTGTTGGCAAGTTCAATGCTTACGTGCTGCCTAGACGATGTTGGGTCATCTCCGAGCCAAGGAAGCGTCTATCTACCGTGGAGCTGATGCCTATCGCAAGAACAGCATCAATTGCGTAGACAAAATTGAGCGAAGGTACGCGCAAGAGAGGGAGGCGCTCAACGAAACTTGTAAGAAGGATAGCGACAGGTTCATTCGGCGGGCGCGGGAAGTAAAGGCAGCGCTTGACGAGCGCGCAAAATCGCGAGACGAAATGATACGCCGACTTGAGGAGACGAAAGCGAGACGTCATCATCTATTCCAACAAGCAACGACAAGTTTACGGGCAATGCATGGGCAATTGATGAAGCGCAAACTGGCAGAACTCGAGGGTTAAATTATGAATCGAATAACATTTTTAGATGTCAAATACGACGGGATTTATCTGGGGCTAACTGGAGAGTTGATCAGAGTGACGGGTATAATGGAGCTGAGAAAACCAGGGTTCAGTGGCGGCAGGGATTCTCAAAAAGGTTGATTGATGGGTCAGTTTCATGTTGGTCAAGGCGGCAAGCGATTTGGGCTTGATAGATGTTACCTATTCCGTTGTTGATGAGAGTCCTCAGGCGAATCGATAGTGTCCTTTATGGAGCAGCGTTGTTCTCACGATGATGATTCTTTGTTCACAGTTGCAGACAGGTTGGGAAAACCGCGAGGCGATCATGGATGATCAAGACGAAACCGAGGAGATGGACCACGTCCCAAGGTTTAACTGGTGGCAGGGCATTTGAGGGTCTGGAGGGGCCCCGAGCGGATGAATGGGATGATGAGCCGAGAAGAGGGGGATTTTCTCTTCTTTTTCGATTAGTCTAAGCTCGATATGGGAAGCATCACGGGTTGGTATGAGTGTGGAGGAATACTTGGCATTGCTAGTCAGATGAATATGTGAGAGGCAGATGAAGGGTTCAGAAGAATTGAGACGATATTAACCATGAAAAAGTCTGCGAGCGTTTCTATGCGACGAGGACTTCAGAATGACTCTTGCATGGCATCAGGGTCAACGTTGTACCGCCGTAAAAGATAAAATTAAAAATTAAAAATAAAACTGCCTGCCTTGATGGATTATTCGTGGCTTGTGATGTAGGCGCCGGCAGTGAAGTGGGAGGCGTTGACGGGCGGCGCGTTAACGAGCGATGACGCCGATGGTTTGGGTGACGTAGTAAGTTTGTGGCGCGGACGGTGTCATTCTCCTATCCGGGTTTCCATTCTCATCGGGGCTATGCAATCATATAAGAGCGAGGTCTGCTGATAAAGGTAGCATAAAGATAGAAGTATTAATATTCATATTAGTTTTGTTCCTCTTGATTAAATCTTAATAATTAATCATTCTGACTTTTGACTTTCCACTCTATCCTCAACGACGACGTTTCATGTTAAGAGGTCCCCATCTAACTGCAGCTTAGACCCCTACTTTGACAACTCAAAATCTCTTCTGCTACAGCTTGAAACTTGAGTGGCACGATGGGCTCTGATGAAGCGGGGCATATTTCAACAGCAGGGTACGTTGGGACAGAGAGATGTGTTTGAGTGTTTTGTTTGTTTACTTGCTTGTCTGTTCGTTTGTTTCAAGACGAGTGTCTTTGTTCCTCTCTCCCTTTGGGTCACGAGCTATCCCCAACCTCTTTTATCGCCGTCATATGACTAGACTGGTCGGGACTCAGTCGAACAGTCGGCATGTGGATGTCCCTTACAAACAGGGGGGGCCTCCAGGGCATTGACGCTAGTGCTCAGTGCAAGTGCCAGTGCCAGTGCCGCGTTTGCCCCGCCTCCGCTCCATCAGTCGCGGACGGACTGGGCTGAGCTGAGCTTCCCGTCGGACAGACGCGCAGATGCAGATGGCAGATGGCAGACACTGCCCTCGCTCCAGTTTTTTTTCTTCTCCCTTCTCACTCTTCGCTTTTTACTCTTCAAACCATTTTTCCGCGCCGCACGAGGATCAGGAATATCTGAAACCCTCGATATACCACACTCAGTTCGACTATAGCTCAAGAACCTTTGTGTACGAATTTCTGTTCGTCTTTCTGTCCGCTATTGTTGACCCCGCTTGTGCTCTATATTCTTGTCTCTATTGCCTGCAATCACTTACACTGCCACTCACTTTCTGTGTTGCCCAACTCTAAATCACTTTACTATCTACTTCCTTCGTTTACGTTTTCTTCCTCCTTCACAATCAATTTACCAATATAACCATTCTGCCCCTACTTCATCATCTTTTGCGCATTCGATTTTCCCTCCAATCCGTCCTCTAACATTTTCCGCCTCTGAAGCCGCTTGCACGGTTTGCTCAACTTTCGGAGTCGCCGATCACGACCAGGCAGCTCAGACTCGGCTGACACCTCGGCCTCAACCTTAACCGCCAACTCCGACTACGAGGTCACGCCTGCGGATTCGACTTTCTCTCCCGAGGCCTCTCCCCGTTCATCCACTTCATCTACGCAATCTACATCCTCTATAAGCACCAAACAACACAAGATGCCGTTTCGTCAGAGGATGGCCCGCCACTTTGGCGATTCGGTATGTGCAACCCCGCATTCACCACATGCACATTCCTATCATTGATGCGCTATCATTGAGATGCGGATAATTGACTGTCGTATGAAATGCGACTTGTCCAAGTGGCGTTGACGCTGACGCCTTGAATCAATAGCTTGCTCCCGAAAAGCCGTATCTCAGCTACTACGATGTCCTCTTGACAGCTGAGGACATCAAGGCTCTCAAGCATGACTGGTTAACCGACAACAACATTGCTTTCTGGGAGGAATACCTCGAGCGCGAAACCCTTCCCCGGTATCCTCAAGCTCGAATCGTCCTCCTCCGCCCTAGCATGACCTTCCTCCTCATGAAGGAACCCGATCTTCGCTCAGTCCAGTCCGCGCTTCCCGACTTCTCAAAGGTCACCCACATCTTCCTGCCCATCAACGACAATCGTAATGTGAGTGTCGCTGAGGGTGGTAGCCATTGGTCGCTACTCTTGGTCTCGACTCTTGATGGTGTGGCCTTCCACTACGACTCACTTGGTGGAGCCAACTATTCCGAGGCCAACGTGGCTACACGCAAGCTTGCGACGATTCTTGGACGACCCCTGCGATTTATCAATCTTGAGGACTGCCCCCAACAGGAGAACGGCAGCGATTGCGGTGTGTTTGTCTGCTTGTTGATGCGCCATCTGCTTGTCAAGCGCCTTCTCTGCGCTAATGCCCGCGAGAAGGTGTCCATGAGCATGGGTGGTAAGATGGTCGACAGTTATGGCGGTCGCAAAGAGATGATGCGAATAATCGAAAACCTCCGCAAGGAGGGCGAGCGAAGGCGATCGTGAGTGTCCCAAATCGTGACTTGCGAGACGTATCTAATAATCAAGATAGGAGGAGCGCCAGCCCGTTTTCGAACAAGACACCGCCGCGGATCGAATAGAGAACGGACTGCTACGGCTCTTGCGAAGAATTCGAAGAACTCTTAAAACAATTAATGGAAGACAAGACTGCGAAAGCGTCTGATGGCCAGCCGATCACCAGCAGCCAAGAGTCGAAGAAACCCTCACCTGGCCAAGGTGACAAAGATACGAACACAAGAGGCAAAGGCACCACTTCTCCCACGACAAGATCTTTGCCTCCCTGGAACGGAATGAGGGTCTTTGCACGTCCAAAGCAGGGCCAAACACGATCAGCCCAGCCTTCACCCCTTGGCCCCAAAGCATGCAAGCCGGATCGAATTAGCAAAGAACCCCGTATTCAAACGAGTCCTTCAACTCCCCTTAAAATCCGGGGCAAGCGGCCGTCTAAAAGCACACCAGCTTTGCCAAGCCAGAGTCGCAAAGCGATCCAAACACGCTGATGCGATTGCTTCACCACTGTAATGAAATTTACGAAGGATGCGTCATGGTCGATCAGTTTTGTCTTGATATTTCCAGCTTTTAGCTTCTGCAACATGTATTTTCTTTGGCGTTTGGCAGCGAGGAGCAAGAAGAAGATGTGGTCATCATGTAACATCGAGGATGATTACGCGCGAGTATTTCTTTATTGGCTTCGAACGATCATCCCAGATATCAAATAATGCGAGGGATTTGCGAGTTAGCGATTGAGGCGTTGGTTAGGATATCGGAAAAAAGACATGCGGCATGAAGTGCATTAGCATAGCCTGTGAAGAATAATTGTATGTTTCTATACTGCTACTATAAGATGCCTGCCTGTTGACTCGTGAATCTGAAATCATTTTTATGTCTGTTGCATGTCCCAGCTCCGTAAACTCCTGAACAGATTTCTCATAGCGATAGCCTTTCTACCGCTTTTTCAAACATTGAATACCGATGATTCACCCTGCGCATTGGTATCTCTCAGACTTCTCAGTTGTCCGCCCTCAGCTACCCTTCAGTTCTTCTCAGCAAATGCCGGGTTCTGCTCCATGGTCGAAGAAATATACCCTCTCAGCGCCGCCCACCGATTCGCAGTAGGTGCCGGAGCAGCAGGCTTCTCCGCCGCATCCACACCCTCGTCAGCATCCTTCACCACCGCAGGCGTCTTGGTCCCATCCTGCGCCGTCAACCTCGCCATGCTGACCCCAAACCTCTCCATCTCGCCCTTGACAACCCTCTCCTTCCTCTTCAGCGCGCCCTTCTTGCTCTTCAAGCTCTTGTGGCGAATCTTGCCCTGCTGCTCGGCGTCCGCCGCCTCGAGCTCCGGCAGCGCCTCGGCGAGGCTGTCGAGAGAGGTGGCGAGCTTCTTGGAGGGGCGGCGGCGCTTGGCTGACTTTGAGATGCGCGAGGACTTGATGCGTGACACGAAGGAGGAGTGCTTGATGAGGCGCTTGTCGCGCTTGCTCGAGATGAAGGAGTCTGTGACGGCGGCGTCGTCGCGGAAGACTTTTGCGGGCGCCAGAGGATGGATTTGGCCGGTTACGCGCTGGTGGCGGAAGGCGCGCGCTGAGGGCTTCTTGAGGCCTGGTGGTTGAGGAGCCTAAAGGGGTGTTAGTATGATTGCACTAAGAAGAATTGGGGTTCAAGGTTACCATTTTGTGTTGGGTGAAGGATTGTTGGAGTTGAGGTGGGATAGATAGTAGGATTTGGTGTTTAGAAGTCAGACGGAAACATTTTCGGTGAGTGGCGGTTCACCGAAGTTGGTGGGGTACACCGAGAGAACCTTAATGGAGGGGCACTTGACCTAAAGTATAAGCTCAAACACTTGAGTGCTCAAGAACATGGATACTGGGAGGTTGATATAAAAGCATTGAGTCAAAGTTTTGAAACACATGGTAGATGAATCGTAAGAATATTAAATGACTAGAGTTTGAACGATTTATCAGGGTAAAGTTCAAAGCTGATCACGCTGTTTGCCATGGTGGGGTTCAATATAGTATCTTACCCAAAGTAAAGTTCTCTCGTGACCTTGAACTATACATCCCGCATTCTTCTCAGATCATCTTTTCATACTTATCTTTATAATCAGAATGGTTAATCTCGATGATCTCCGTAGAGAGATCGCAAAGCGAGAAGTCGAGCTCGCAGACTTGCGATCACAACTCGCCGCAGCAGAGTCCGAGGCCCGTGAAACCAAGGATTCTTGGAAATGGCCTCTCGATAATCACGAGTATGAGAGGTATAGCAGACAAATGATAGTTCCCAACTTTGGACTCCAAGGTCAGTATTACCTACCATGCCTCGTTCATCATGCTGACAAAGTCAAAAGGCCAGCTGCGCTTGAGAAAGGCACGGGTGCTGCTCGTTGGAGCTGGAGGGCTGGGATGTCCTGCCGCAGCGTATCTCGCTGGCTCGGGTATTGGGACAATCGGCCTCGTCGACGGGGATGAGGTTGAGGTCTCTAACTTGCATCGCCAAGTAGCGCATTCGACGGGACGGGTGGGCATGAGCAAGGTGCAGAGCGCAATCACCTATCTTAAAGAGTGAGACCCTCTGTCGGATTGAGTGTTCTACCTCAACTAACCGGCCAAGTCTTAACCCGACGATAACTTACAACGCGCACAACACCCATCTAACACCTCAGAACGCCCAGGACATTGTATCTGGCTATGACCTTGTCCTCGACTGTACCGATCACCCTACTTCTCGCTATCTCATCTCCGACATCTGTGTTCTCCTCTCAAAGCCTCTCGTCTCAGCATCAGCATTCCAAACCTCTGGTCAACTGATTGTTCTCAACAACCCTCCTGGCAAAGGACCTTGTTATCGCTGCGTGTTTCCTACCCCGCCGCCACCAGATAGTGTGGTGGGGTGCGGCGAGGGTGGAATCATCGGTCCTGTAGTCGGTACCATGGGCGTCTTGCAGGCCCTTGAGGCGATCAAGTTTATTACGAGAGGTGATCTGGAAGTTCACGGAGAGGCTAAGACGCCGATGCTGCTGCTCTTCAGTGGGACAGCAGACACCCCTTTCCGATCTGTAAGGATGAGGGGTAGAAGAAAGACTTGTCTGGCATGTGGTGATGAGAATGGATTATCACTGGAAGAGCTGAAGACGTCGATGGATTACATCCAGTTCTGCGGCGTTAGGAAACCCGTTCAGTTGCTCAAGCCTGACGAGCGAGTTACAGCAAAGGAATATGAGACGCTTTCCAAGTCAGAAAATAAGGAGATTTTGCTAGTGGATGTTCGAGAGAAAGAACACTTCGATCTCTGCAACATTTCGGGCTCCGTCAACATCCCTATTAGTCGCTTCATGAGCGTTCGCGGCGAAGCCACGCCTGAAGGTTGGCCAAGCGATCTGTCGCCGTCTACACCTATATACATCGTATGCAGAGTCGGAAACGATTCGCAGATTGCTGCACAAAAACTCAAGGACCTGGGATTAGGGAACAATGGACAACGTTTCATTGGCGATATCCTAGGTGGGATGAAATCTTGGAAGGATACTGTCGATTCAACCGTGCCCTTTATATAGCCATCATTTACACAAAACAACGAAAGGAGGTAGTAGTAAGAAGGAAAGGGGGATAGTCGCATTGGATAAGAGATTTTAATGATATACATACAAAGCCCGCGTTAACCCGAGCTGCAACACCAAGGGTAGTCCATCCCTACCCATCAGCTGCGCCATTACATACAACGTTTTGCCAAGGAAAGTCGACAGAGCTTGTGGACTTGATAAGGGAGAATTTTGATTTTTTACACAAAGTTGGCAGTCTTCTTTTTGTTAAATGCCTTTTGGTCTTTTAGCCATTGGCGATATCCAGCCACGCTTGAGATCTTTTCGCCGTAAAAGTCAGGGACTGTATGGTGTTAGCAGTGGATCGGCATCCAATTCACGACACTAGTTTAGGACTTACCAGGGTTGCTGGCGCTCGAGTTGGTGGGGTCAACTCGATACTTCTTGATGCGCTCAAAGAACGCAGCCTCCTTCTGTGTAATCTGCTTCTTCCACTTGCGGTTCAGGGCGTAAAAGACCTGATTACCGATACTAGGACCGATCAACCAGCCAAGACCCGAGAAGGCGAGCGTCATGAGGCCCAGCGTCATAAACGGGTCGAGAGGGATCTGAGAGATGACGGGCTCCGCAACGCCCGTCGAGAGAACCACGGCTCCTGCACTACCGGCAAAAATGCCATTGGTGATGGAGAAGAGGAGCTGGAATCGGCGGCGCTTGACCCGCAGCTTGAAGAAGCTGTTCCAGTCCAGAGGAGGCTGTTCACCTTGGCTGGGCTGGGCTGGCTTATCCGAGACGGCGCGGGCAAAGGTCTTTGGGATCGAAACGGCGGGTGTGAAGCATTGCTGTCGAAGAGGAGAGCGCGAGAGGCACGAGGCGGGACGGGCGGCCGAGATGGTCGAGAAGGAAGCTTTTGGCGACGAGCGCACGAGACCTGATGCAGGCATGCGCAAGACGAACGTCTTGAGCGGAGAACAAGCCATGATGAATCGGATGCTAAGTTCAGACGAAGCTAATTGGCGAAGGAATAGAAAAATCAATCAAGATATTACGGAGTGGAGATTGGGAGCTTGTCGTCGTTGTGCCGTCGATTATTTTTGGTGTGACGTGGGGATGCGAAGCTTGGTAGAGCTGTGTTTGTGATCTCATGGCGGATGAAAAAGCCTGGCGCTTGTTTAGACGCACCTAAGCGCTGCCGCGCAGTAAGCCCGGTCGGGGAAGCTTTAGCCCGGCCACCCCTAGAAAAATAGGGTTATGTAGGCTATGTAGGGAGAAAATTTATAAATACTATATAACATTATTTTTATACTTATAATTATAAGTTTTATAGTTATAAAGAGAAATAAGCTAGTTTAATTATTATTTACTAAAAAACATTAATATAGTCTGCTTTTAATTCTGCAAATAATTATTCCAGGTGCTATAGGCTTTTAATGTCTTGTTAAGACTTTGTTGCTGATTGGATTTGGCTTAGTCATCTCCCAGCCCTCTCTTTCGTGAGTTGTAGCCAGCCTATCCAGATACAAGCTGCACTGGATGAAAGCTCTCACAAAGGCCTATGGGGCATTACACGAACAACAATACAGATAAAAAATCTCTCCATCGTGTTAGAGACGAACACTACACTTTTTAATGCACCTACCAACCTCTATCGCATTGGCGAATTATTCGTTCACTATCCACTTGAACAGGCGTCGCGAGTCGCGGGTCGCGGAACTCGCTCGTGCGTCCACGCGATGGAGTTGATTCCGCAGCAGCATGAGCCTGAGCCTGAGCCCTCGAGTCCCAAGAAACGAAAACGACAAGAAAGTGAAAATAAAAATCGACGCTCTCGAATTGAAATTCACCTTCATTCAAAGCCCAGAGACTATGTCCCCGGCAGCGGTCCGCCTCTCCAGCGGATCAGCCTGCTTCCACCGCAAGACTCGACCGCGTACATCCTCGAGAGGGTCATACTCCCTTCCCCAGGCCCGGCTACGAACGGAAGTCCTCTTCCTCGACGAATGAATTACATCGTGGCATGGCGCGATCTGCCAGCGGCGCAGATGCTTGTTCCTGCTATGGACATACTGGAATACGTTTCGCCGCGGGAGCTGGAGGAGTGGGAGTTTGCCAACACTGAGGAGCAGATGGAGCGTGAGACGGTTGAGAAGAAACAAAAAGAGGCGGGAGAGGCGCCGAAGCCGAAGAAGCGTGGAAGGCCGCCTAAGCACAGTACGATAGAAACTGCGGATGTTGCGGTGCCAGAGGACGTGGAGCCTGTTGTACCCAAGAAGGGCGTCATGACGATAAATACGCCGACCAAGAACAGACTAAGGGACTTTGAAGGGTTGTCAGATGAAGAGGGGAGTCCGTCGAGACAATTGCAGTGGGAGACAGCTGGGGAGTCGATTGAGACGGACGATCAAGGGTTTGACGAACGTGGCTCGATTTCTCTTGAACCAGAAAATGCACGCGCTGTGGAACAGATGAATATGTTACGCGGTCCGGGGCTCGAGTCTCGAATATCGAAGCAAATCTCTCCTGCAGGCAAACAGTTCGAATCGTTTCCGTCAACGGGAACCTCAAGTCGACAAAGCACACCTAAGACTACAGCTGTTGAATCAAAATCCGAGGGTAAGAAGAAACTAGGTCGTCCTTTGAAGAAAGGACCTGCGATCGGCGGGTTGTTGGGCGGCATACAAGCTGCAGAGACTGCCTCGGACTGGACTTGGACGCCACAGGATGAATCAGTCACGTACTCAAATTCGGGGGTTGAGACACCAGATCCCGAGTCAGAGGCTGCAACGTCTCGTCTCATCGAAGAAGCCATGTCCGTACAGAAGATGAAACCTGAAAGGCAGCAAAAGTCAAAGCTGAATAGTCCAGAGCCATCAAGGGCAGTTCCTGGAGAAGTGCCGGTTGCGGAAGAAGCAGAACAGCAGAGTGAACCTGGCTGGGAGGTCAAGCGCATCGAGGGCATGGAGCTCTACGAAGTCGAAGGTGTAGGGCTCGTTCGCTACTTTAAAGTCCGATGGGAGGGCGACTGGCCACCAGACCAGAATCCATCTTGGGAGCCAGAGAGTAATCTCCCATCCCAACTAATCCGCAACTATCTCCGAAACGGCAAACGTAAACGCCCTGGGAATGGCAAACCTGTAGTTAAAAAGGCATCAGGTAAACAGCCAGCAATTGCGCCTTCGTACGCACCAAAGAAGAAGTCTATGAAACAGACGACTCTCTCCTGGGGTCTGCCTGCGAAGCAGTATAAGAGCGTCAGCGAGGCCTTTGCGGGTGGAGAGGAAGATGAGCTGGGACTTCCTCTGGCGGACGAGGCGCCAGAGAATCACGATGATGGGGGAGACGAGGAGCTCTTCGTCGTGGAAGAACCACCTTCGAAGAAGAATCGCGTAAAGACATGGGCGGGAAACGGTGTGGATTTTGCAGACTACAGATGATGAAAAACAAAATGTGCTTTGGCTACGGAGTTTGGACAGATGGAGCTTCTGGAGAAGAATGGCTTCGTGGGGATTCACGCACGAATGGATGTTTTACATGGGCAAGGCGTCATTGTTTAAGACATCACGGCGGTCACAGCATTAGAGATACCCATGTTTATCAAAGAACTCTTACATTACAAAGACTAATCGTCTACCTGATTTCCGTGTTCGTGAGATGCATTCTTGATCCATGTAGATGCCTGTGTTCTCTTAGATGCTTTCCTGGGCCGGATCATATTCATCAATCCCGTTACATCCAGCAGAGAGGGCGGGCCTAAAAGCATCCTGTCAAATCAGCCTGTCCAACCATCCATCCATTCAGGCTGTAAATATCCTCCGTTGTGCATCGTATGTATCTGTCTTGTGTGGTCTTTATGTAAACCCTTGACAGAACCAAAAACAAATGAAAAGTGGAAAAAGAACTCGAGATTCTGCGCAAGCGTGTCTTGCGTTCCGGTGTAAGAGTCGCATTGTAAGTAACGTCCGGCGTAACTGTCTCTCCAATTGCAGCTGGGCTGCTTCTCCCATCCAAGCAAATTCCGCATGTGTACAAAGACGGTTTCGAGTTATCTATAAAAGAACACTCTTCCAAGATCTTGTTGATGTAGGGCGGATCAGGTCTGTTCTAGGAAAGGGGAGGGGTGGTAGTTTCGTAGGAAATCTACTGGGTGGTAGAGACAATATCGCGGTTGCGGAAGCTGACATAGTCAAGAATGACATCGGGGATGGGTGAGTTCTCGAGAGCGCGGTGAGCATACCACTCAGGATAGCCCATGGCGGCGTTGCAGGCACGTCGGGTCTCGGCGATCTTGCCGTAGGCGTGGGCTCGGCGTATATCACGGCGGCCGTTGACGTCGCACCAGGAGTCCCAGAACTTGTCCCAGCATGGGATCTGAAGGGTAGAGTCCTGCAGCTGAACGAGCTCCACGCCCTGGATCTGCTTGTAAACAGTGCCATGGTCACGGCCACGACCATACACCTTGCCATCCACCAGGACATAGTCCTTGAGCGCGTAGGCATGGGTGATGAGATCCTTGGATCTCTGGATAGTGCGGACGGTGTTGGTCTCGGAGTCAGCATCTTGGATTGTGATAGCAGAAGTGTTGTCGCGCGAGGACGAGTCAAAATCATTGATGATGACAGAGGGAAGTCGACCGGCAGGACGAATAGGCACAGGTCGGCGGACGATGGGGCTTCCATACATGTGGTTTCGGATAGGGTTGTATGCATTGAAGGGGAATACGTTCCACGTAAGTTCAAGATGGTTGGGCTTGACAAAGGCAACCGTGTTGTGGACAGTCTGAGTGAAAGCATGGATGCTGTTGTCGGATGGAGTGATGCCCAAGCTGAGTCTCTCCCTGCCTCCGTGGTAGCACTGGATCTTGTCTTCGATAACAAGTCGGCAGGCTCGGGTCGCCTCGAAGACACTCGTAAACTCGATCGAGAGGATGCCGATGATCTCGTTGTCGTTCTCGTCAAAAGTGGCGCGGATAATGTGCTCAAGGCCAATCTTCTTCAGCACCCACCAGACGGCAGTGGAAGGGAACTCGGACATCTCAATGCAGCGTCCTGAAAGCTCACTCTCGCATCCGATGCCGAGGTAGGAGGGGTGATCGCGAGTCACGGCGTTCGAGGTGGTCTGGACGGTTTGGACCTGCAGGTGGTGAAGACAACCCTGGCTGTCCTCGAACTTGAGGCCGTTGGCATCGATGTTGCGCACGTATGCTCGAGCGGCGGAGTGAAGGCGAAACTCGACAAGTGCGGCCCAGTAGCCACGCACAGAGAGAGTCTTTGTCTTGAGCATAACGATGCTCAGGATACCTCCGATACCCGTGACGCCGTCGGCAACCTGAGTGATGTTGACGCATTTGGGGATGTTGTATACAACGACTCGGCGAGAGTCGATGACATCCGTGAGCTGATCAAAGGATGAGAGGTCAATCTTGAACTCATCGTCTGAAGACACAAAAACAAATTCAGCGATCTCAGCATATTCAAGAGCTTTGGGAGTCGCAACAGGAGTAACAAGAGGAGTATCGACAGGAGTCGAGTTGGAAGACTCAATGTTAGACCCTGGGGTAGTCTCAACGTGCTCCTAGTCACTGTTGATGAGTCCCTGGGACGGCTCAATCTTCTCAGACAACTCTGACAACACGTCAAGGTCATCATCGTCTCCGAGCTCATCATCTCCCTGGATTGCAAGATTAGCAAAGTCGGTAGAGTGAGATCGAGAGATGCTTACATCATTTCCATTCGCGGCGGCAATCATGACATTCATGCTGATGAGCTTTTCGCTCGCGATGGTCATCTCGCGTTTCATCTGCTCAAGGCGGGCAGTTTGGACGGAAGTGTCGTGACCGCGCAGAACACCCATCTGGATCTGGAACTGAGGTGAGGCGTTAGTATGAAGGCTCTTACTGGGCTGTGAGGACTCGAAATAACTTACGAGTAGTTTATCGGCTCGGCACGCCGTGGTGCGATGCTCGTTTCTGAGGCGCTCGGCATCCTCACGGAGCTCGCGGACAGCGATCATGTCGTCCAAAGACAGCTCAGGGTTGAGAGATCCCGGGGTGATGTCGAGGGACTGCATCATAGCGCTCAGAGGATCGTTGTACTGCTGCCCAGGAGTGGCAGAGGTGATGAGGGCATCACCGGCGGTAACGCTCTCAAAAGAACTTGCCACGGACGACTCGGAAACGCGGTCCCAGTTGTTGTCCTGAGCGACGTGGCCGTTCTGGCCATCACCTGGAGGAGACATTGTAGAAGGTGTTACGCGTTGGGGAGAGTGTGTGCAAAACAATATGACAAGAGAGTCAAGAGAGGTGAGAAGATGAGGAAGAGGGATAAGGAAAGCGATATTTCGCTGAAGATGTGATGATGATGAGGGAATTGTAGAATAGGAGTTTTGTGATGATTCTGTGTTGTTCTTTGATGCGTTGTGCAAGAAGAGGGAGAGGAAGAGGTGCGATGAAGTGTGAGGAGAGGTGGAGGAGGGAGGGATTTTGGTGGAGGGGAGAAGCGAGGAGAAGAGCGAGATATACGCGAGTGCCAGTGCCGGTGAATGCAGCCCACGAGACGCGTCAGGGCACTCCGCCTATAAGATAAGGGCATCAACAAACAGCATAGGGGCTACGGTGACCAGGTGATGACTAGTTACGTTGCCAGTGATGCTTGGTGCCAGGGAATTGGGGATTAAGGACGAGGCAGGCAGTTGTAGAAGCTTGCATTGGCTAGGGGGGAGGGCATTCCTGGATACCAACTCGTTGCATTGAAGAAATGCGGTGGGGATAAGTTCTAGCCATGGAGGGGGCCAGGAGGAGGAAGAGAAACGGCAGTGCATTGAGATGATAGCAGACGATGCCATACACACATGCATCATCTTGATAAAGAATAATCATCTTGTTCAGACGCCCACCACGATGAATCGAAACCAGTGCATCATGTTCATATGTTCTTTGTAGCTCTATAGCACCTTGACACTCCGTCCGAATTCTCGTTGTAAGCCATTCCTTTACATTTAGAAAACTGTCCAAGATAGAGAACGTAGTGATGATGGCGTGGGCCGGTTTGCACTCGTCGTTTTGCAGCCTAAGTGCTATTCTCGCATAGTGTTGTCCGCAGCCTGCATCCATTTCTGTCCCGCCCCTCTGTGTGCGAAGCTATTCGGGCCCACATCAACGACCCTAAGACCATCACGATACTGTCCTTTTGTTGTTTTCCGTCACCTTGATTCGTGTCGAATCTCGAAAGAGGTCAACTATTCAAGTGACCAAGCACTCGAATCCCAGGGGTAGAGGGTAACTCCAACGATCGCCAGAATTAGGTCTCCTCCTGAAGAAGCATCGAATTTTGGAGCCACGCTAACCTAGCATCGTGACAGCAGTATCACAGCCATGCACTTATGGTGTTTACCACACGCCGAGTACTCCCGAGTCGAGAATAAAGGAAGCGACACGCATCGAGCATCAGCATCAGTCTCACTCTACACCCTTGGGCGCATCTGCAGCAACGGCTTGCCCATTCGCACAACAGAGCTCGACATGAAATCGAGATGCATCGTGTCGACAAGGTGACGAGAAACGGAGGGCACCAGAGCACAAGAGAAGCAGATAACACGGCTGCCACTGAGGTTTAATACTCTCCACGAGCATGGTTAACAACAAGCAGCAGGTCCTCCAACAGGTCCGTGTTGAAATACGCGACGGCAGAAGCCCACAGTACGACAGGCAAAGAACATGCGAACACTCGATCACACCCTCGAATAACTTGCTCAGACTCTATCATTTGGACTGGCACTTGCGCCAGCCCTCGAACAAGTCAGACTGCTTAGCTGACATAATCATCGATCAGAAAAGCTCAACCACTTGTCGACCCCTGGAGACAATAAACGCGAGTGGCTACTGACCAGACTCGACCAAGACGCAGGGAGGAGGGATGAAGACGAGACGATGCGTACAACTCCTAAAGCACTCGCTTTGGGTACGAGTCTCAACGATGAGAGAGTTCTACAAACTATTGGCCATTCCTCGGAGCCATCAGAACAGACTCTCTTTCACAAGGGAGGTATTTGGGGTTGTACTAGACAAAGAAAGCATTGTGTGAGCTGGTGAGCTGGTGGTTAAAGAGAGAGAGAGCTTGGACTTGTAGCTAACAAGTAATGAGCAGCATGGACTCTTCATTCGACAATACAGCCGTGTAGCCAACGAATACAGATTAGAAGGGCATCTCAAAGACTCGGGTTGAGATTGAGTAGGAGCTTGGAAGAGATGTAGTTCCAAAGATGAAAGACGACGTTGAAACGCTGACGTGAGAAGACACGCCACGCCGTTCCTTCTCAAGATCCATCCCCATCAGCTCCACACGCACTCTCTTACACCAGGACCAGGTGAGTCAAGCGGCCAGTTTTAGCTCCCTCGCCCCGCAATCCCTTGTTCCATCGGAAGCTTCAGGGACAGGGTTCAACGCAGGGGTGTGAAGAGGAAAAGAGACATCGTTTTCAGAAGAGGAGGCTAATATTGTAGAGCAGGTCCAATCCTTATACCGATACATGCATCATCTTCGACTTTTCTTTCCAGTGGCTAGAAATTCAATCATTAATCCATATCAACTCATACACGTTAACCCTGGTCGGCGATTCCCCAAAAATGCTACAACCACCCACTGTTCAAGGTGGAGATCTTACCTTGCAGGGCTTCAGCCTCCAGGTATCCAAGGGCTAAAGCAGTGAGACTCAGCCCACTTGCAGCCATGATGCAAGCCTCTGCCTAGGAGTAGCTACTGTAAGCCATTGGGAGAGAAGTAGGATCTGACTCACTGACCGACTTCTGTACAGTACGCACAGCTCAACTTGAACCATTCGATCGATTCTTCGTCTTACCAGCATTACAATCCCAGGACTACCGAGCTGTATAATAATCCTGGTTTCTTCCCTCCAGTTCAACCTCCTCCTTCTTCTCTTCAACAAGCGGTTTCCACTTGTCGCACCCAATCATCATGGCTGCTACAACAGAATCAGACAAGCCTTGGTTTCTCAAGTCATCATGCCCGGTTCTCTTTCCATTCGAGGACGCTGTGAGAAAACCTCAGGCTGAGTTTGAGGACTACCTCCGTCGCGAGATCGCCCGACGCCATGATTATACCACCGCAGTCGAAGATGTCGGTACAGACCAGGCCATGACCGATGCTGGCGAGTCTGAGACCTTCACTCTCGTCTCAAACTCGACCTCTGCTGAGATCGGTAAAGGCATTGACGCCATGAACGTTTCTGGCTCTACATCTATAAAACAAGAGCCAAAGCCGGACGAGGCCAAACTTAACGAGTCACACCCTTTCATGGAAGGTCTAATCAACTACACCAAGGAAGAGCTTTCACAGACCCTCGAAAACATGATGCTTACAGAAAATGGTGATCTCGCGTATCGATCTAGTCAAGACGCCCTTGTGGATCTCTTCCAAGAGCTTGAGGATGTCGTATCAGGTCCTCGCCTGGCTGAACTCCTTTCTGCATCTTGGAGAGAAAACCCTCTCGCCACCCTCAGAATCATCTTCAACGCACGATCCATCCACCTCGGAAAGAGTTCACGAACGACCTTCTACCGCTGCGCAGGCTGGTTAGCACAGAACCACCCCCTGACCCTTGTCACCAACCTACGGTGGCTAAGCCGTCCAATCATCGAAAAGAAGAAGGTCGAGAAGAAAGAGGAAGATGATATTGTTATTGTTGATGAGGAAAATGATGACGAATCGACCAAATACGACGTAAAGAATGGTGTCGCACACGGATACTGGAAAGACCTTCTCAACATCCTGGCACTTGCAGCCAACGACAAGCTCACTGTTCTTGACAATCCCAAGGATGTCCTGAACAGTGAGAATCCCGGCATTATTCGAGGCAAGAGTATCATGAAGCTGGGTGGTCGTGGAGGCCGCAGATCCACAGGTACTTCTCGTGCAATTCGTGGCCGTGGTCGTGGAAGAGGACCCCAAGCTCCAAGGGGACGTACCGTAACAAGGCATGATGACGAAGGAAACAAAGAGAGGGTTCGCCTTGGTTCAAAGGAGTTCCGACGAGAGACTCGAGCGAACCGACACGAGACTGCAGTAGCCATCTTCAAGAACGACCCAGTATACCGCGCCTTGCACTTAAGCATCGCCCGCTTGTTCGCGGAGCAGTTGGAGAAGGACCTTCGAATTCTTCGAGGAGATGATAACAAGGCGAAACGTTCCATCTCGCTGTGCGGCAAGTGGGCTCCATCACACGATCACTTCCACGATAGACATACTTTCGTCGTCAGCACCATTGCCGAGATTCTGTACCCACGGGAGTCGATCGACAACGAAGGACTGAAACCAAGCGACAGTCGAGACACGTACCTACGATTTGCTCGTGAAGAGTACCGCAAGGACACGTCTGCTCTCCGAAAGCACCTTGAGATCGTCGAACGGGATATCACAGAGAAGAAGTATGAGAACATCAAGTACGACCGAGTACCGTCTCTCGCCATGAACCAGTACTCCAAGCTGTTCATCGAGAATGATATTGACCGCTTCAGTAAATACATTGACAAGGTTGCTGCAGGAAAGGCAAACATCTCTGGAGCCACGCTGTTGCCATCAACATTAATCCAAAAGGTTCGAGGTAGAGGAGGCGGTGGTCAATCAGAAAATGCGCAACAACTTCTCGCGAAAAGAGTTCTTGAGATTGAGTCCAAGGTTGTCGATGGGCAGTGGAACACACTTGTGCGACGGATCAAGGACTCCGGTACCATGGACTCGAGCATTGCTGTATGCGATATATCTGGAAGCATGAACAGTCCTGTATTCTCCGACAAAACTACCCCTATGGATTCCGCAATTGGCCTATCTCTTCTCATCGCAGAGGTGGCCAAGCCGCCATTTGCCGGCTCCTTCATCTCCTTCAGCGACGAGCCCAGGGTTGAGCAAGTCGACTTGTCTCAGTCCCTGAATCAGAAGTACTGGGCTATGAGCCATGCGCATTTTGGTATGACCACCAATTTTGTCTCTGTTTTTGAGGACCTGATCCTCCCAATGGCCATCCAGAACAACCTCAAGCAGGAAGACATGGTCAGGCGAGTCTTTGTCTTCAGCGACTTGCAATTTAATGAGGCAAACACCGCTGAGTCCCCATACTTCTACGGAAACAGGCCGCCGAATTGGAGCACGTCTTTCGAGCGCATCAAGGCCAAGTTCGAGGAAGCAGGGTATGAACTTCCAGAGCTTGTATTCTGGAACCTTGCGGGCGGAAGGGCAGGATACACCAGAAGTGGTGGAGATCCCATTGCGCCTAAGCCTGTAAGGTCTGGTGAGAATGGAACATGTCTCGTCAGTGGCTACTCCCAGGGCTTGTTGAAGGTGTTTTTAGACGGGGGATCGTTCGAGGAGCCGGAAGAGGAAGAGGAAGAGGTTGTTATTGAGAAGGACGAGCAAGGCAGCGTCATTGAAAGACCCAACAAGAAGGTCAAGATGACGCCTCTCAAGATTGTGCAAAAGGCGATTAGCCACAGGGCATATGATATGCTAAAGGTTGTTGATTAGGGGGTGCATGAGAAATGAATAACGATACCCAAACTGATCTTAATATTTTGTATATTACCGTCGTTTGATCGAAGACGTGACTATAGTTCTTGCTAATGGTGAGATTTTCAATTTACTTTGTACTCATAAAGACTGTGTGTTTGGTCTCTTCTTATTTTACGCTGGTGTACTTCACCACGTTACCCTACATCAGCAATACTTTCCAGCTATTCCACACCGGCTCGTTGGTTTGGTGAGAAATCGGCTAATATGTGTGACGTCTTATCGAAGCTATCTAGGCCTGTTTTTCTACTTTGTATTAGCAAGGATTAAACGCAAATCTGGGTGTGTAAGGCTGAGTGAAGCTAGACTCAAGTCACTCAAAGTACAGAGCTCTTGTAGAACAGTTGAAGCCGTCAATCATCATAACATTAGGTATCATAACTTGCTCAAACGAGAAAAACAGTGCCTGCCCTGCTCGGTGCTTTTCATTACATAAACCTCTCAGAGAAACACAAACCCGACCCGAAAAGAAACAGTGGAATCAGCTCTCAACAACCATCTCATCCACCATCTTCATAAACCTCTCCCTGTACTCGGCCGGATCCGCCGTAATGCTCATCGGCCCCTTGTGGGCAACCTTGTTGAAGATCTTGACAACCTTTGTCAACGCCCTCGCATGGAGCGCATGCTTTGACCAGAAGAAATCCAGCACAAGACATCGATACGTCCACTTTCCTTCCACGTCGTCCACGCCCCGTCGCCAGATTCCCGCGTCGGACTCCACGACAGGCACGTCGCTGCCCTTGGGGTACCGGACGAGAAAGAGCGAGTAGTCAACGGCGTTGTGGGATGCGAGAAGTGCCGAGTCTGCAAAGAGGAGAGATATGAGCTCCTGCTTGGCTTGCCGCGTAACGCGCACTTTGTCTGGGAATTCATCGACGAGACGGTCTATCACGCTGTCTGGCGCAAGGGCACCGTCTGCGATATCCCGCTCGGGGAAGAAGTAGTCGTTTGGCTTGAGATCATACGTCTCCCAGGCCTTCCCAGGTTGACCTTGCGGTTTACCATAGAGCAAGTTCTCCATGACGATGTGATGCGTCGGCGCAGCGCCTATCATTCCACCGATAGACACATGCGGTGCGAAGACGAGATCCGTAATCCGGACAAGCAAACTATGCGGCTGATGCTTCATGTGTCCGATATAAGGGTCCAGCAGCTCCTTTGCAAAGAATTCATGCTCAAACCGTCTGGGGAGAGACTTGATGAGATACTTTGCATTAGCGGTCGTGAAGAACGTAGAGCCGCTGTAGCCCAGATCGCCAATGGGGACGAGCTGCGTGGCTTCCGTGCCGTCGGTCTGGAACGAAACGTGGTACTCATCCTCGTCGAGCTGCCAGACTTCTTTGCGCAGAGAGAGGAAGTCGATGGAGCGGTAGCGCGTGAGGAGGAGTCTGAAGAGGCGGAAGAAGGCGATGATGGCCTTGATGATGCCCTTTTTGGACGTGCCGTGACGACGACATATTGCCTTTGCTATTGAGACTGAGATGCGAGAAGAGCGTATCCTCATGTTCGCGGGAGTTTGGGCTTGGTGTTTGTTTACTGGTTTTAGAGTGAATTCGGTCCAACTCGAAGCTAGAATTTAGATGTAATGTTCGAGAAGCTACTGGTGTTTTAGTGAGCGTTGAGATGGAATGAGAGGTTGGGAGGACCTGAGGTACCTCGTAGTTACTGTAGCTTGTCCTGACGTCACCTCGTCATCAATCTTGTACCACCGATTTCAAGGCTGATTCAACATCACATGTTTTGTTTATGAGAGATTACCGCATGTCATTCTGTACTCAGTAGAAAAAAAAAACCAGATATTATTCTATCAGCGCTGTGTATCCTGTTCATCCCGGTCATTACCGTTCCGTACCTTATCTATATGAAAGCAGTGCATATGAAGACATGTATTAAAAGAAACCCCAGACACTCGCTCGCTTTGCGCCAGTCGCTTCAAGCCCCGATTCTCAGGTTAAAAATAAATGGAAAGAAAAAACAACCCAAGAAATTCCAGTTGTTGCTTTTGTGTATCCGCTTTAATGAACCACCTTGTAAAAGACCACCATCCCTCTCCTCAGCATTAATACTCTATAGGTGCAAAACAAAAGAAACCGAAAAAAAAGGTATTTTTTTACTGTGTTCAGCATCGAAGCTTAGAAACTGAACAGTCCACTCCTCCTCTTACCCAATGGGTACACAATCAGTGCACTCAGGAACAGGCCAACGCTGATTCCAATGGCAACCTGGACAACCTTGAACAAGACGTTGAACGCCGTTCCTTCAAGGTTGCCCATCGTGCTGACATCGGTTCCAATCTTTGTCCCGTTCTTGGTGATCTCATCTGCCATTGTGATACTGGCCAAGAGAGAACCGCCCGCTGCCAGACCAGACGGCACCTGCACGAAGATAGCAGGAAGCATCGCCGCCGCCGCAAGACTGTATCCGACCTTTCGGGGCTTCTTCTCGGGCTCCTGGTGCTTCTCCGGGGTGGTAGGGCGGGACTCTGGGTCTGTGAGAGTCGGCAGGGACCATGAATCCGAGTCGATCTTCTTCTTGCTGTATCTCGGTCGGACCCGGAGCTTCCACCAGTCGACAAAGTCCAACCAGCCGTTCTCGACGTGTCGTCCCATTCGCGAGTACAGATTTGCGAGGATACCGATGGTGAGAGCGCCCAACATGTTGGAGATCTGGCCGTTTCCTCCAAAGTACTCGGCGCAGTAGCTGTTGACGGACCAGCCAGCCAAAGCCATGCCAACCATGACAGGCGATTGCTTCCACTTGGCCTGGTTGATGAGGCAGAGACACATGGTGAATGCAGGCACGAATAGGAAGTACCAACCCCGTTCCAGAGGCTTGTCGCAGGTCGACCTGCTCGACGCGTTGCTGTCCATCATACCGTACAGGGATGCGCCAATGGTAATGCCGTATCCGAGGAATAGAGTGTAGATCAGAGCGTGGACCATGCGAACACTACCAGCGACGATGTTTTGGCTCTGAAGCTCGAGCGAACTGCAGAGGACCATGTAACCAGGGAGAATCAGGGCAATGCTGCTCTGAGCCAGCGCACTGAAACAGAAGAGCTTGCCATCCTGGATGGAACCGAATGCTCGCGCGATGAAAGATGTGATGACGGCGGCAGAGACCTCAAAGACATGGGCATACAGCTCGTTGCTAGGAGCCAAGACCAGCTGAAGAACCCCGACGATAGAACCGAGTAGGAATGCAATAGGCAAGTCGATGAATCGTCCCTGGAAAGCAAAGGGTGCAACGCAAGCCGATGCAACACCATATAAGAACACACGAACCCAGACGTTATACTTGGGCTTGCGCTCATTAACCTCGTCCAATCGCTGCGTGGCTTCCTCGACTCCGATCTTATCATGAACGACTTCCTTGTAGATGTTGTGCACATCTCGAAGACGTCCAAGGTCGATGCCCTGCGGAACACGAAGGAGCTTGACCTCGGTTGTATGCGTAGTGCTGTCATCGAAGCTGATGATCATACAGCCAGGCAAGTAGAGAAACTGAGCTTCAATCTCGAGAACTCTTGATGACATAACCATGTACTCTTCCAGCCGATGCGTCGGAGCGCCGTACATCATGAGTGCTCGGCATAGCTTGAGCAGATATCGATGACGTTGAATGATACCGGCGATGTGAATGGTAATGCGAGCCTTATCTCGCTTCTTGGGAGGTGGCGGTTGCTGCTTGATCTTCTCGGCCCATTTGTCGGAGATGTTGGTAGACGCTGGGGCAGCAAACATGGAAGATGACTTCATGAGCTCTGTAAGTGCAAGGGAGGAAGTTGAGTGGCGTGACTTGTGAGAGCTAAAGAGGCCGCTGGCAGGTCGTGAGCGCGGAGGTGATCGAAGAGTAGTGCCGCCAGATGAACCAGGCCTCGATATCGGAGGCGATCCACGAGGAGATAGGAGAGGGGTTCCTGGTGCTTGGGGTGTGTTGAAGCCACTGCCAGGAGCTGTTCTGTCGTCGTGATACAGCTTGAGGAGGGACGAAAGAATACCGCCGCGGTACTGGTCCGGCCGTGGGACGTAGTCGTGAGCATAGGCTTGTAGGATTACAGGAGTCGCAGTACCAGAAGCATGGCCCCCATTCGGGTGTTGTGTGAAGAATTCCCTCTTGCCTTTGTGAGTGTGAGACCTGACTAGATTCTCTGCAAGGGCGTGGTGCTGGAAGCGGTCCGTATCATCATCAACTCTTGGTGCACGCTGTCGAAGTCCAAAGTAACTTGCATCTTCGATAGTGGTCGACTTTGGCGGCGGCGATGCCTTGGGCTCATCGTAGTCCTCGATCAAAGGCCTGAACGACGGCACTTCCTCGAGGTCAAGTGAGCCCCGTCGGGATCCTGGTGCTGAGCAGCTTCCCACCGACACAGCTAGTTGGTTTGCCCTTAGACGGGCATCGGCCATGGACCTATACTGCTTCTCAGTAGTCCTCGACTCAGCCTGGTCCGCCTTCTCCCTCTCTCCTGGGTCGTCATAGCTGGTGTTTCTGCGCAGTGCCGGTCTCGGGCGCTTCAGGCCTGCAGTCTCTGGTGTATCAGGTGCAAGATTTTGTGTTTTCTCCTGACGCTTCTTCTCCTGCTCGGCAGACAGGATCTTTGTCAGAGCAAGACTGAGTTCGTAAGCATCTGGTGCATTGGGCGGTAGTTGTCCAGGGGCAAGCTTAGGTGAGCCGGCAGGTGAGAAGACGACTTCATCTTCACGACGACGGCTGGGTCCAGCTTCCCCGGTCGATTCGCTGCTCTCTCCAGAGCCATCTTTGCTCGAGTGGAAGCCGACTCGCTTCTTCTCCCTGCGGAGAGGAGTGTGAACCTGGCTCGGTTGACCGCCGCTCCCGCTTCCACTGCCGCTACCGCTGTCGTTTTGTTCGGCCGGCATATCGAAGGAGGAATGATAAGGAATATTGGGTCCAGCTGGGTAAAAGCTATGGAGGGGATTTGACTGGGACCGCAGAGGTTTTAAGGGTTCACCTCGAAAAGAAGTCCCTCAGGGCTCGTTGGATAGGAAGAATTGCTCATGGCGGCGATCAGAGGGGGGAATGGCGAGATGATTTACGTTTTTCTGCTTGATCGATCCCCTGCTTGTCAACTTGGGCTTTGGCTTTTTCTCTGGACTCGCTCCGGGGCGAGAACAGGAAAACAAAACTGGGCCTCTATAGTAAGGTTTTTTTTTACAGTACCCTCCATCGTACCTAGTGTTGTGGCTCCTAGGCCTAGGGGGCGAGAAACTTGCGTGATAAGGGCCGGTGGGTCGCCGAGAGCAAGCCCGAGACGAGACAACCAGGTTCTGCGCTGTGGTTTTGTGATGCCGAGTAATGCTATAAAGAGATATGATGATAACGATGATGGTGGTGTGTTTGTGCCTTGACTTTTCAGCCTATAAAGCTGGCGTCATCGGATCCGTGGTATGTTGTTGGGTTAGTATTGGATTGGCGATATGACTTTTTTGGTGTTTATGATTTTTTCTTGGGGTGTCTGTCGAGTCATTGACTATCTCGCCTCCTATCGCACACCCATTGTCTACAGTACCAGAGCCAAAACCTTCGTCATACACAAGAATAGCACTCGCTCGACGGCGCTCGGCCGAGACTGCAACACTCTCGAGTCAATGGATTTATTTTACTTTTTCCCCCTGGCTCAACTCACGTAGGCCTCAGTCTTTGTCAGGTCCCGTGCAGTCTTGGACCTGTCTCATCGCGTTTCGTGTCCCTGGACCTGGATTGGCTCGGGTAAAGAGCTCTTTCGTTACCATGAACAGCTCGGATTACTCGTTCTGGAAGGGGTGTGAAAGAGGCCAAGATAGAGCCGGGGCATGCGTGCGTGGGCGTGCAGAGAGAGACGTGAGGTGACAGACGGAGAGTCAAATCTTGGGTGACCGGGCTGCCGGTAACTATTGGAGGCTCAATTTTTAGCCTCTAGAAGCCAGGGCATAAGTTAGATGGCAGCGGGCAACCCTTCAGCGGCCGGGCTTCTTCCGCCGCCACCGTCCACGTTCGCGTCCATCCATCAGCAGCTTCAGCACCACGTGCGGGCTGCGACATCGTCCGCCGCAGCCGTTAACTGCCCTGTGCTTCAGGGGACGCTGCAGCCCTGCAGCGATCGTTTCTTCGGGGCTCGGGTGATGTCTGCCTAGGCCGGGCGCTAGATGGAACCTACGGAATGGTGTTGAGGTTCTAAACAAGTTGAGGCTCTTGACACCATGGGACACTACCCTATCTATTCCCGTCTGTCCTAGTTGGTTAGCTCACACTAACTCGGCGAAGCAAAACACCAAAGAATCCTAGGCCATTGCCATCCACGTTGCACATGCAGAGCTGGCAGTTGATCGGCGGGCCTGGTTTCCTTGATGGGTGTGATAGACGTGCGTCCTGACGTGCAGCCGCGGATACTGACTGATGTGGACTGCTGTGGTAGGTATCTTTAGATTGTTGTCTCTTTTCCTGCGCCTATGATGCGATGCAAGCTACTGCCTTGCAATTCGAGCATGGAAAGCTCGTATTTTGACGCGTAATGAGCGTCCCTCGAAGGGTGAGTTCAATAATCATACATAGATTAGTTGACATCGACACTGGCAACACCACATCAGATCTTGTCCCCTGCAGACCCATCTCTCGTGTGTTACAATTCGATTCTCCATTGTTTCCATTCTTGAACATCACATGTTAGAGTTTAGAGGCTCTTGGGCTCCAACTCAAGTCTCAACCCATGAGCAAGCGGCAAGGGAGTCAAGGGACGGCAGAGAATCCATCGCAGTCGTAGCGATCCACCAGGATCCGGCTTGCCCGGCGCATCCACCATCAGCGGATCATAGCGCAGATAGAGAAAAGCCAAGCTCAGACTAGAAAGCTCTAGACGAGAACCATCCATGTCCATGGTGTTTCTAATAATTCCATTGCCAGGGCGTGTGTGCCTGGCTGCTATTCTTGGCCTTCCTTAGTATGTAGAGTTTTCCAGAAAATGATGAGGACTTATTCAACGTGTTACAATCGTGGTTAGCGTATGATAAGGGTTTCCCCAACTGGGTACAGAGTGAACCTCTTTTTACTGGGTCTCCCGTCTACTCTGTCAGGTGATCCCTACACCTTCACGACCCAACACCGAGCTTAGGTGAAGACACCGAGACAGACGCCCAGCAGGCGCGTTCCTTATTGACGCGAAGCGAGATAGCTTAGGCTATCAATTGCACCAGAACCCTTGATCTTCTGGGCATCAATAATCTCCCTGCTCCGCCATCGAAAACATCGTCATTTCGCAAAACAATGGCAACGTCACAGCCCACTCAGGGGCCAGGGCCCGTGTCCGCGTACACAACCCCCGATCGCATTGTCCCTATGCGCGTCATCGTCTGTGGCGTCCATCGCACAGGGACGTTGAGTACGTTTTTATCTTCTCATCCACTCATGACGAGCCCGTAATCTCGAAAAGGGGTACCTTGCATACGTGGCCGCTGATAAGGCTCTGGCCTATCTATCTATCCCTTGCGCGCGGCGCAAATCTATGCTATTGAAAGAAGCAAAAGGAATAAAAGCTGAAACGGATCTGCAGGCATTCGTAACGCGCTGTGGCAGCTTGGCTTTCATGACTGCTATCACATGCAGACGCTTGTCAAGGATCCCTCGCGTGCCCCAGAATGGATCCGTGCTTTCGAAGCCAAGTATGCCGGCCGCGGGTCCTTCACCCGTGCCGACTGGGACCGCTTGCTCGGCGACTGCCAGGCCGTGTGCGACGTTCCCGCTGCCTTCTTCGGCGCCGAGCTTGCGGAGCTGTATCCGGAAGCCAAGGTCATCATCCTCAACCGTGACCCGGAGAAGTGGTACGAGAGCGTGCTCAACAGTATATACTTGATAACCACTCCTCAGGACCTGTGGGGCAAACTCAACATGATTTACTGTTTCCTGCTCGACACAAACATCCAGTACATGGCCAAATATAGCAAGACCATGAGGTCGCTGGTGCAAAAGTACGACCACGGCAAGGACAAGGACAAGGCGCTGGCTTGGTACAAGGCGCAGTATCAAGAGTTCTATGACCGCATCCCTGCGGATCGTCGCATTGACTATACCATCGACCAAGGATGGGCGCCGCTGTGCGAATACCTGGGCGTTCCTGTGCCCGAGGTCGAGGTTCCAGAGACAGGTAAGATGGTGGAGGCGCCGTTTCCGCGCCTCAACGACGGCGAGACGTTTCGACGGCAGAGCAAGGTGATGAAGAGGAAGAGCAAGGAGAGGGCAAACAATAACCTGCTTGCAGCCATGGGAAAGCTGGCGTTGACGGGCGTCGTGGGATATGCCGGATATCTTGCGTGGAAAACTCGACTCGGTGGGCGAATTTAGCTGGCGTTGAAACATCCGTGCATTGTTGTTTCTGAGGCTGTGTATCTGTACATTACACTACCTATGTATTACGTAGAATATTCGAATATCAGATATTTGGGTATGCACATCAAAGTACGGATAAGAGTTGTTTACTTGCCTACCTTACTTCAGGTACTATTGATAAGGTAGTTTAGGCCATGTAGCGAGTGTCGAAGGTAATTGCAGCAACCATACCCTACACGTAAACAAATCCGATATACGGATTGGAACCACGATTTAATAGATCGATGAATGCGAAAACTAATCATTTTGGTCGTATTCATAAAGCCAATGCATAACTTGAGAAGTGCAACAACAGGTTAACCCCCACGCTGCTAACGCACGTGAGGAGTACGGCCTGCAGTGACCCGTCTCGCTGTTGATGGTCTGCTCGGAAGGTTTGTATCAGATCACGACGATCACATGGCTACTAAAATAACCTTGTCTCTATTCTTCCATCAATAGCAACGCCCAATTCACCTCTTGGCTCAGATCTCTCATCTCCTCCTCTTCGGCACCCGCGAAAAAAAAAGTGGCGAACGTTGCATCGCCTTAATCATAAGATGTCTTCTCTCAGCTTTGTCCCCCCCCACGAAAAAGAACCCAGAACAGCAACTCAGCCCGGCGCATCTCCCCCCTCTCTTCTACCTACAGTACATTCCATTCTCAGGTTACACGACAATTCGTGACCGCCATTGGCTGTGCGGTGCGTGGGGGTTCAAGACACCCTCTGCTTGGTCAATCGCTGCTAATACTGACGATTGGAGTCCGGGGACTGACGGTCTGCGACGGCGTTGTCCCCTTTGGGCATCGTGGAGGGATCAGACGACTGTGTTCACGGACGGTACCTGCTTCTGCGAGGATGATCGCTGCTGAGTGCTGTGATGGAGGGCAGCATTATGCTCGACATAGCATCTCACTCATCTTGGTGGCGTGCTGTCAAAAAAAAAAAGCACATACTTGTAGACCTTCCCCGTGTAAGTGGTAAGATGCATATCGTCACGTACGAGAATCGATGCTATGAGCTCATGACCTAGCATGCGAACCCCCACTGACGACTCCATAACAGAAGCCGTCTCTTGTCTCTTCTCTCGCGTCCGCTTCGGACGAGGTCACCGGTTCGGCCCGGAGTCTCTCGGCCGGAGGACAGCGGACTCTCCTGCCCTTGCTGCCCTCCTCCTTCCCCGCCTTGACCCAGGGATCCGGTGGCTGGGCTCACCTCACTAACCCCCACGCTCTTCGCGAGCGTCCATGCCGGATTGACACCGCGGATCCAAAGCTTGGGTTCGCCCAAAGCCTCATGACGAGTGCGCCACTGCTTAGACCTGGGTTTTGGTTGGACATAAAAGGCCAGCTGACGCCGGCCGCTTTGACGACGGGGCCTCTTGGATCAGAGTCAGACTACTGTATCTTTTCCCGTCGGTGCTTTTTCTCGTGTGCTTTGCTTGTATCATAAGACGGCTCGGTTGCTGCTGCACTTGCATATTTTCTATACACGTCCTATCATAAGCCGTATGCCTTCGACGTTGCTCAAGTCTCCCACAATGGGCTCTCCTAAGGCACCTCAGCTGCGCCTCGGTGACGGCGTCTACGTACCTACCCTTGCCTTCTTCACCCCCGAGGACGAGGTCGATGTGCCAGCCCTTGAAAAGCATGTTATCAAGCTTCTCGAGTCTGGAGTAGCTGGCATTGTTGTCCACGGCTCAAACGGCGAATGCGCCCACCTCTCTCCTTCAGAACGCACCACCATCATCCGCATTGCTAGAGACACCATCCTCCACGAGGCCAGCGGCACTCGCGTTCCTCTCATCGCCGGCTGCGGTGCTCAGAGCACGAGGGAGACGACTGAGCTGTGTGAAGACGCTGGCAAGGCCGGTGCCACGCACGCCCTCGTGCTACCCCCAAGCTACTACGGCGGCCTTCTCCCGGACGAGCTCGTCGTGCAGCACTTTTACGCCGTGGCCGACAAGAGCCCCATTCCCCTTCTTGTTTACAACTTTCCCGGCGCCGCAGCCGGCCGAGATCTCTCGTCGGATACGATCCTCAGCATCGCCAAGCACCCCAACGTCGTGGGCGTCAAGCTGACGTGCGGCAACACGGGCAAGCTGGCTCGCATCGTGGCCGACTGCCCCGAGGGATTCTTCGTGGGCGGAGGCAGCGCGGACTTCATCTTACAGGGCCACGCGGTGGGCGCCAACGGCACCATCTCTGGTCTGGCGAACCTGTGTCCGCGGGCGTGCGTGCGCATCACTGAGCTAGCTGACGAGGGTCGCTGGAAGGAAGCACGACAGCTGCAGGCCAAGGTGGCCAAGGCTGACTGGACGGCCATCAAGACAGGATTCGTGGGCGTCAAGGCAGCCCTGGGACACTTTGGGGGGTACGGCGGCGAGCCTCGACGGCCCTGCGTGGCGCCGTCCCAGAAGGACCTCGACACCATTGCTCAAGGGTTCCAGGAGGTGATGGATCTTGAGCCTACGCTATGATTGGGGATGGGGGGTAGAAAAGCACAACTGTTTTACAGGTTTTGGTTGGAAGAGAGCAAGACAAAACACGACACAAAAACAGGGCAAAGCATAGAGTTGCATTGGATTGGGCGGTGGTGATGATGACGATACCTGGAATTCAAGCACGAGATGGTGTTGTGGCGTTGGGCATACACAGCCATGCCATTCAGGCTGCTGTAGTAATAATCAAATAGCATGTAAAAAAAACCTCACGGAGCGTAGGTAGTTAGTTGTTAATTCTGAATGACGCATCTATATTGACTGATGTTCACTTGTTCAACGTCCTTTTACCCCATCGAAACTACCGTCCCCGCAGAGTGACCATGTATCCCACGCTGCGCAACAAATCTGCATTTAGCATATAATCCCGGTGAGATCGTTTGAAAGAAGAAGAAAATTCTGGGGGAGGCGAAAAGGAATGTTGTCGTGGCCGAGAGGTGGTTTGCAGTTGCACGGCCAATGGGGTATTTGCAGTGGTTAAAAGGGGCACGCTCAGCATTTCCGTTTTTAGGGGAGGATGCTCACACATGACACGAGAAAAGTCTCAGTTCAGGCGTCGGATGTTTTTTATGTGAGAAATGGGTCAGGAAGGGCCCAAGGGGGAACAATCGTGGGGAACCCCGCAAATGGGATCTTTTAGAATGTGGAGTTTTCACGAGCAAGTCAGAGACGAACTGTTTGTAATGTTGGCCGAGGTATCCGTACCTCGTACCTCTCTGCTCGCTTGTCGAGGTACAGTACATACAGTACTTGGTGATCTACTTCCCGATCCTAGCTGCGGATCTATTCTTGGCGTAGGTACGAACTGACGATGAGTCTTGCTCTATGACGGGAATAGCACAATTTGTCCTAATGCCCAGGGTCACAGTCAACCTGTCGTGAGGAGAAGGAGTGCGGCAAAAGCAAGAAACAGGTTATTCTGAGGCTGACAGACAGATCGGTAATGCACATCCAGGTAATAATCATGGGGGACAAGATTGTGGAGATGCCACTGTAACAAGGGCCCTGGCGTGTGGAGAAGAAGCGTGGGGGTTCCCTTGGGGCAGACCGCCATAGACACGAGCAAGAGATAGGGGAGGGGAGGGGAGGGCTGGCAG
>JABCKB010000371.1:0-52308 GCA_013184455.1 Fusarium continuum
ATGTTGTGTAATCACTCCGTTAGTCCACAGGCCAAGTCCCAGCAGAGGGACCCTGTGGCAGCGGTACCTGACCATGGTATATTGACATCACAGGCTCCTGTTGAATTGCACGTTACTAGGATCGATGTAAATTCTTGGCCCAAGGGCGGGACACTGCGGAATGGATTCCTTTGAATCCTCCCTTAGGAGATTACTATATTGTTGCCAGATCGAATAGTCCAGGGGTATGTCTTGGCAGCGGATTGGATGCTCCCAAAAATGCTGGGGAAGACGAGCGTCGCTACTCAGTAAGCTCAGTACAAAAGAGGACAAAACTCGTGAGATCGGTACAGTACAGTACTGCACAGTATTGCAACCTGTACCCAATAGATTGGTTCGCGGAACACTAATCCTGAAAGATCACCGCTGCACTAGAGCCCTCAGCACGTGTTTCGTGGACTGATAATCAATTCAATAACCACTGCCGCGGGTTCGTCAACAACCAACAAAGTAAGATCTACATATCAGAGTCTGGGGCGACTCAAAATTGCTGGCATTGCTCAAGGTTGTTAGATTTTCGTATGTTTTAGTGCCAATCCGTTTCGAACGACCCTTGAGCCCAATACAGCACGTCAACGCGGTCTCAATCTTGTTGCAACGACATGGTTCAGATGAGGTATCGAGTACAACCCGGCTGGTGGCTGCGAGAAGTAATCTGCGTCCTTGCATGTAAGATTGAGTCGTGGGGGGGTAACAAATCAATCCCGTATAGATCTTGCTGTTTAGAAACTGTAGGCGTAGCTGAGATCCTGCGATGCTGTAACGTCAGGCATCAGAGTCCAAAATCCTTGCATCTGGGTAATTGCATGTGCTTTCTTGCCACACGGAAGGGGTAAGTAGAAGTTGAATATCGACATTTATTGGGGTCGTCCATGCCAGAACGCTTCAGTGAAGCTATAATCGCGATAGCTGGGGGGTCTCTGATGGAGTCTGGGGAAAGAAACACCCGGGAAACGATGGGAAACAATCTAAAACCAGCGCCACCGGCTCTTCTTTCGCTCTAATCTCATGAAACCCACTTGCTAATCTTGAAGGCGAGATGAGGCTTAAAAGAACAATATCCAATGAATAGAGAACCGAAGTTAAGGCAGTGAAGACGTTGTCAGGTGTGCCGTCTGGGTTGCACTCGTAGCTACCGGGGATATTTTTGAGTCGGGCTGGGGAATGCTGGTCGATTCTGAGACACGCCCCTGCTGCTGGACCAACGCTAAGTGGCTTGACCATCTTGTTACTCCATCTGCGAGTCCACATCGCTCATACTTTCTGGCCCTTTCAATTTTCAGGAGTCGTGAGTACTCTCTTGAAAGGCAGAAACACCAGTTCGGATAGTCCGATCTCTGTAACCCAAGCCAGGACTTGCTTGTCTGTACAAACATCATATGCTTCTAGAAAATGTCAGGATGTGCAACATGGTGAAACAGGTACCCCAATTGGACATAATCATGCGTGGAATGACTGTATCGGCCAGTAGCCCCGAGGAGATCGACAGGTCGTCAATCTCGGGTATCAGGACGAACTACTGTAGCAAAGGGCACAAAGCATTGATTTCACAGTGACAGACAGTATTGTGAATCTGAAGGGTTACGTAAAAGATAAAATGCAATTTCTTTCACGCTTGTGAACACTCAGACGCTATTATTGTCTGAAATGGTGTACGGCGCGGAAGTGGCTCGTTGAAGCCCGTCTTGAATACTATACTTGGTGTGCTTAAAAGCCGGATCGACGCCACGAAGATAACGCTTGTCTGCAATAGCGTCGGCATCGCTCACAGTGTGCAGATTTGAATGCCGGGAGGGTAATGGTGATCGCGAGATCTGGGAGATAATCATAATCAAAACTCTGCCGGGGCCCCTTGCGCAAAGGATGTTTCAAACATCCCTTTTCGGTTTGCGTTTTTCAAAACGGGATTAGCTGAGAAGCTTAGTCTAAGTCGTCGAGAAAATCAGGACGGGGCAGGGGGCAGCCTCTTCCTGACTCGGCCGGAATCCGTATGGCGTTGACAGTTTGCCACAATATGGGTGGTTCAAGATAAGTCTCGAGGCAAGGTGATGACCCTTTTCGATGATGAATTGCTCTCGACGATGGTCTTCGGCAGTGAGATGTGCCTGGTATAAAGATTGCGTAGTAGTGAGCCCAATACGGAGTACAGCAATGCCGTATTGAATTTTAGTGTCCTGGTTCCTACTTGATTAATGATATCTGACCAACAGCACCCACAAGTATGAAAATAGCTAGTGCTTTCCTTTAAACCCGGCGGCTCATGGTGGCGTCGAATATGTGGCCTAGTTTCTCTTTGGGCCGACTACGACGTCGCCAGCCGCTAATGAGCCAAGCATCGAATCGTGCATATGGTGGTCACGTTCTTCCAAACTGTTCAATGGAAGCAACCCTTTTGCTTAACTAGTTGCCTTCATAGGCAAAAAGGCCGCTACACTTGAACCATTTTGGAGCCGAATAGGAGGCAATGGTATGTACTCTGTACTAGAATGTATCCGTGCATGAGTGCAGAGTGAGTGAGTGAGTGGGCTGGGCAGGCTATACTGTAGAACGTGTCAAGGTTTGCCTGGAAGCAATTGGTCAACATCGAGTAATCAATCTTACTAGTCTGTGCATAGCGGTCTGCGACGCCCCTATTATTTCGTCGTCTGCGCTTCCTGGTGGCCTTTTGCATTTCCCATCCTTGGTCACATCGGATTCACGGCCTAAGACAGTCTTCTGTTATTTCCGCAGCGGGTCGATTGAAGAGGATGGCCGCCTCTGTCATCGACTGGCTGTTTGCCTGAGCGCCACTCCCATCATCGCTACAGTGAACGGGAGGGCCTAGCGTATGTGTATTGCATCGGGGCTTCAGGCGCCAATGCCGTGAGAGAACGAGGATGCAGAGGAGACATGTAAGGCGCTGGGATAGATTGTTATACCAGTATATGTGCGGATTGATACCTAGTAGTAAGTTGCAAGTTAAAATCGCACCGGTTGGAGTATAATGATGTATTGAAGGGGAAAGAAAACCGCACAGTGTCGAAATCTTGGTTATGGAATCGGAAGGGTTCTTCCTGCACATCAAGATGAGGGGAGGGCCTTAACACTGTGCTTCATCACGACCAAGTCTTTACAGTACCTCACTCAATTGCTAGAAACCTTTTCCGTCCTTATTAGAATATCAACCCACAAGACATACACGCACAACTCCAAATACGTGATACTTGACACATCACTGTGCTTGATCTCTCCGAAAAGACATGTTCAATCTCAGAAGCCGTTTTCCCAATGTGGAGGAGGCGTCGAGCTAGCAGAGGTTCATGATGGGGCGAATATGAGCACAGGGCGAAGCCAAGCACACCAAAACATCCATTATCGACGAGGAAAGGACATGCCTGAAGAAGTGGGAAAATGACTTTCCATCACTCACTTTCATTGACATACACACACATACGCATACAAAGCTATAATGATCCAGCGAAACCAGCAGGCAAGGGCTTGAACCCTGGACTGGGGATTGTTAGTGCCTAGGCTCGACAATTATCCGCGTCTATTATCCGCCGTCGTTGGATACTACACCAGGACCAGAGGCGGCATATATGTGTAATGCTCTGCTATACCCCACGAGGGTTCAAGAGCCGCTCAGCGCAATGGGCAGGTGGAAAAATAAGACAACCTACCTACTCCGTACCTGGGAAGCAAAGTCGACTCGCGACGCTCAGCTGTGGCATCACTGCATCACTACAACACCACTTTGTGGTTCTGCATGCCCTGCTCCAATGACGCTGTCCCACCTCGTTTCTGGAGCATGATGACGGAGATGCTAAAGGTTCTCAGGGTCTTGAGGTTCGTTTGGCCTTGTCTGGTATTGGTAGGTAGGTATTTTTTTGCTGCCCTTGTGAAAGCGCCCGCGGCATCTTTTTTTTTAAGATGGGTCACAACGTCAGTCGGTTACCTTGCTATGCTAGGTCATCCTGGACGGCTGATGTCAACGCCCCTTTGTCACCCTCCACTCATGCCCTCATGAGATGGGCAATGGCAGTGGTGGGAATGATGGTATGGCATGGCATGGCATGCCTTTGCCTTTGCTGGCCCCCTTTAGCGTCGTCCCCAAAGGATGTTTCAATTCCTTCACCGTCTTGCGTTCCCGGCGTTTCTTGTCTCGTTTCTGAGTTCCACCCACACTTACTGGAGCTGCTTTCTGACGTACCTTACGTCAGGGCTCTCATGGGTAGACACCCTTCCGCGACAGGGGCGCCCTGTGGCCGACGCCTCCCGATGAGCTTCTGGCGGCTTTTGGCTCTTGTCGAGGTATCCGGTACGTCTTTGGGCTCCTCTTCCCACCCTTGGCATTGCTTGTTGACGTGGGATCCCTGACTTTTCCCCATGACCAAGCGCACGACTCGACGAAGCCCACAGACAGAGTCCACTTAGGAAGAAGCTCGCTGCAATCCATTCCCACAGCACTAAATAAGCCCAAGCGGATCCCTCGATGCTGCCGTTGAGTGGCTTGAAGGACCCTCGATTCCCACCCGCCGACCGCGTCGCAACAAGTCATCTACAGGCACGCTTCTATTTGGCTTGACCAGCTACCAGACCCTGCATAATCCCGTCCTATCTGCTGTCCACCTCAATTCCCAGTCCGGTACGTACTCCCTGCCTTGCAACTCATCTCAGACCCTCCCCATCAGTGGCGTTCGTTCGTTCGTGGGCCAGCAGTCCTGGATAGCGGGGGTCCCTATGTCCCTTTGCAAACTGCCGTCCGTAGCCTTACCCACCTCCAACTCTGTTGTCTGCTCTCTGCACTCTGTATCGGCCTTCAGCTCAGAGCACACCCCTCTCCCTAGACCTGACCAGTGTACCTACCCCGTAATCCTGCCTGTCCGCAATCATTGCACCCCCTTTCAGAGAACATGTCGGTGCTGGCGACTCTTCTTCCTTTGGTGGGAGTCAAGAATACCGTATAACAACTGCTCTTGTTTCTGGGCTTTTGACGACATGATCAGACCGATCCATGCTCAAACAGCTTACAAACATTCCCTCTAAAAAAACTCAAGTGCTGTTTTGTTCTTAAACTGTCTCATACAGCTGCGTCAACTCTGACCTGACCCGGCCGTCTTGACATGACCTTGAGGGGCCCTTCCAGGATTTTCTGACCAAAATCTCTCCAAAAAATCGCTGATCTCTGCGCCGTCTGGGACCGCGGACGCTACTATCTGGGTGCCGTGGGCTGTCAGGTCGACTTGTGGATTAGAGACTGTCTCCATCATCTTATGCAGCCCACATCCCCCCTGGTTTGCTACTGTACTTGGCTGCTTGGTCCTACGACCCTACCTCATCGCACCAACCAACCCTGTCGCCTCAGCCATTGCGAAAAGACGTCGGCCTGCCGATCACTTAGACCAGAGTCGTCACACCTTTTTTCATTCTGAGAGACGGGGGAACTCCACTCTTCTCCCGCAGCCCAGCCCGTTTCCAGAGGCAGATTGACGCACGTCAATTCGCAACCCAGACACTTAAGACTTCGCTGATCCCACCTTGGCCCCGACTCAACTCCCCATAACATCTCCAGTCTAGACGGGATCTTCTGTCTTTGATCTGTGTCACCGACTTGGCTTTTATTCTAGTCAGGATCCCGCATCTGATCAACAAACCTTTTTCCCCCCCATACAAACCGATCTATGTTGATACTGTCCATCAAATCCTCTTTGCACCAGTATCATCATCACATACCAACATGACCATGACGCTCGACACTACTCAGCAGCGGTTCGGACCTTCGTTGAATTTCGACTATTCAGCGCCTGCACAACCGCCTGCCTTTTCCAATCCGTGGACTTCCTCGTCACCTTCACAGCACCCCCCGGCGGGAAATGGTCTCTTTGTTGGTAGCCAGCCAGGCCTCAACCCAAACATGATGGCCGGCAAGCCACCTCACAGCCGCGCGAGCACCAGCAGCACTTCTTCAATGGCTTCTTACGGAAGCGCTATGCCTGTTCCTAGCACCTCTGCAGGTGAGTTGAAGATGTTCGCGGCGTTACCCTATGATCATCATGCTCATCTCTTTGTCACAGACCTACTAAGCATCAACCGCATGCAAACAACATCTGCTGCTTATGGGGATCCCACTTATACTACGTCTGCTTCTCCTGTCAACGGCCACTTTGCACCCACATCAGCTGCCCCTTACGACACACTTGGCTATGCGCCAGCTCCTGTCCGACCACCGCCCTTCGGCCTTGCTCCCGCCGACGACCACGCCAGAAGATTCTCTCAGCAGTAAGTGACACTTGAACCAACTGTATCGTATATCCTTTACTGACACTCGGGGCAGAAGTATCCAGGATGAACGGAGGAGCTTTGCCGATGCTCTCGACGCCAGCCATGGCATGCTGGCCATGAGCCAAGAGACTCCTCGACCCATTTACGGGGCGCGAAGTGATCGGTCCTCTGTTGATTCCTACGGATTCCCCTCTACCCACTCTACCAGTTCATCCATTTCTTCTAGCGGAAACTTCAGCTCTTACTATGGCGATTCCGTTTCTGATTACTCGACTGCCGGCTCTGATATTGAGTCGGTGTCGTCAAGGACTCTACCTCGACCTCAGGGCTTGATGGGCTCTCAGATACCCCCTGCTCCACAGTCAATGATGGGACAATTTAGCTCCAAGGTGTCGTCAAGCACTCAGAAAAAGCACAAGTGCAAGGTCTGTGATAAGCGATTCACACGCCCTAGTTCTCTGCAAACCCACATGTACAGCCACACTGGCGAGAAGCGTACGTCCTGGCAACTACTGAACAATATTTGTCTCATTCTAACAAATAACAGCTTTTGCTTGCGAGGTGGAAGGATGTGGTCGACATTTCTCTGTCGTCTCTAATCTCCGCCGACACCGAAAGGTTCACCGCGGTGATGCGCGTTCTGAGGCCGGCTCTGAGGATCATCACTCCGACTAAATCGACGATGATTACTACGATGAACTATAATTTATTGATTCAACACCTGCAACATAAGGATAGGAGTACCGGGGGCTGCACCTGACGAAAGGCGATGCGGCGACAGTCTAGTCGACCGACTTTGTTGACATACAATCGCCCTGTTTTATCACCTGCAAATATTACTACAAATACGGCTTGGCGCGGCATAGAGAAACGGGCCAGAAAAGGATGAGGAATCATGGGTTGGAGCTCGAGGCGGCAGCGGCAGTGTATACGATTCGAGTCTATCGCTTACGGTGCATGGGGTCTATTTCAAGTCCCTCATCTCAGGTTTTTATGGTATTTGGTCTTTGGGATGGGATTAGGCGGAGTGCTGGACCGACCTACCGATACCCTTCCACACGGCGTTTATGGAGTTGACCAAGCTCTTGGTCCTGGTTATCATGTTCAGGCACAAGATGCCTCCCGCTACACTTCGAAGCGATCGTTTATGTCCACATTTCAGGGCAATGTTGATGTTATTTTGACACGGGTTCATTTTGAGTTACAGGGGTGACTAGATGAGGTTTGCACGATTTTGAGAGGAATGTACTATTAGTTTCACATTTTACGGCCATGATATACCCGGTTCAGACCATGCACAGCTTGATCTGTTGATGTTGGGCCAGGGGGCTACACGGGACGCAAGACAGATCAGGGCGATGGCAAGACTAGGGTACAGTAACGAAGTCGGTAAGAAGGGGTGCAGCCTATAGAGATAGCGATCAAACAAGCAGCAGTCTTTCAAAAAGAAAACTTAAGAACGATCTAATTGTATGATGCCGTCTGGATACACGGAGTGTGGTTTGAGCGGCGTTCCGCCCGTGTGGATAGAGAAATACGCTTGAGTGGCCCAATGTCGTCTGACAGCCTTCTTTGACTAAATGCGCATTTGGGAGAATGCCATGTTTCGGTGGAAATGGAGAAGACTATTTAGTGTAATGCCGTTACCTACTTGACATCCGATAACGAAGACAGGGCAAGGCAAGGCACTGTAATGGTGGCACAGTAATAAGCGCGAAGGCGGCTCGATAGTTTCTCACTCCCCTTCCTCCCTCTTGTTAGAAGAGTTAGCCGCAAGAAAGCGACCCTGGCTGCGTCAAGCAAGGCGACGCGGCATTGCCTAGGAAGCTAATACACTACAGATGTCAATGTCAAATTCAACGTCGAATGTCCATCGGTCTATCCAGACGGTAAGAGGGTGAAATGAGATTGGGGAGCTAGCACTTGAGACATAGACGCGTAACGTAGCCCCTATTCCTTCAAGGAAGAAAGAAAACTGCAGATTCCCCATACGCGCAAAAGAGCTTTTGGTTTTGCAGCACAGAAGGAGAACAGGAACCTCCACCTCGATCCCTGCAACTCGTCTGTTGTTGACTGTCGATCATGGCCGAGAATAGCAGAAGCCGGCGTTTCAAGTTGTGTGCATCCCTACCGCAAGAGGCATTAACATTGAGCCCGGCGACATTGTCAAGACTAGACAAGCTTTGTGGGGGTGGGAAGGGTGCAAAGGTGTTGGTAGATTAACTATGAAGGTAAGGTAAGGCGAGATTGGGTTGGGTGTTGAAGGAATTGAGGGTCCTTTTAGAAAGAACGACGACATGGGGATGTGGAACCCCTGGAGGAGATACCGGTACACCAAAGGGTAAAAAGGAACAAGGAGGATCAAACTCGAGCCTTGGTATGCATACGGGGGATGAGACGTATCTGATAATTAGATTTGGTTTAGTTTGCGAGTTGGTGGTGGTGATGTTGTGGAAGAACAACCCATAGAAGTTAACTAGAAGGTTTCGACTAGTGGTTAACACGAGATTAATTAATTTGAGTTACAATGTGCCCTTGTATTTTAATCAACTAGTAATTGACACACTTGTTTCCTTTTTGCAAATACATAGTCAGATAGTCACATCATTCTAGAAACCTTTTTTACTGTCTAGACTGTATCAATCTATTCCATTCACGTTCAAAGGCCACAACTTTAGCTTACCGCTCATCGGCCTCAAGTAGACAAGGTTGACAAGGGGAACCTGACCGTCCATCTCCCATTTGCCAGGGTCTCTAATCCTCTGTTCGCGCTCTGCGGCTCTGGT
Source organism: Fusarium continuum (assembly GCA_013184455.1). Classification (NCBI taxonomy): domain Eukaryota; kingdom Fungi; phylum Ascomycota; class Sordariomycetes; order Hypocreales; family Nectriaceae; genus Fusarium; species Fusarium continuum. The sequence continues at coordinate 9,087 of JABCKB010000371.1, forward strand.
TCCGCATCCTCAATTGCAACAAAATAATTCTCTCGACCCTCGTTGCCTTTTTTTTCTCCTTCTTTAATTTTTTAATTTTTTAATTTTCAACAGTGGGACATCCACCCCAATTGGTCGTACAGCTGCTGTACTGCACCCCTTTGTTGGCTCAAATCTGATATCTTTCAAACCACGGACTGGGATTGTGTTATGAACAAGTTTTGGGGCTTACAGGAGAGATCTCTGTTCGGCTCATATCATGTCTGTCACCAAGCGAAGACGTATTGTCGGAAAGATGGTTGTTTTAGCAATAACACTGACAAATCCCATATCTGCAATTCAAATAGCGACCAGATCTATAAACTGTTATGCATAGCATACTGTCGCCAGCCGAGTCAGGCGCCATCTAACGGTACCCGCCATTCATGCTCCTCCGGTCTATCTTGCTCTCTTACAGCTGCAGTGTGGGAGCTCTATCCACTTGCTTGCTGTTATGCTGTTATGCTCTATGTAATTTCTGCAACCTCAAGGTTAACCCCATTCCGTTTACTCCATCTGGCCATGTCCACATTGGGCAGTTCATTCTATGTGGCAAAAAAAGGCGTGAATGGAATAACAACATGTACGGTATTGGTATTGTGTTCACGGAGGTTGGGAGCCGAAACAGACGAGGGGGCCTGCTGTGCCATGTCATGTCAGGACTCGTTGATATGACATATGACGTCCGTCACGGCTGAGATGTCAGCGCCCGGGTCGCGGAACCCAAGCGATCCGGCGCCGTGCTGGCGGATTCACGGCATGGGACTGGCCCAGCTGTGAGACGGCGCTGCCAACGGAGCTCCGGGGCGGTGCAAGAAGCTTCCTTCAGTCGGACAGGAGGCTACCTGGTACTGTAGGTACAGAGTGCAGGAGGTACACATATACATGGCTTTACTTAAGACTCTAAAGACTGGGTACTAATTGAACATGACACAGCGAATTCGCCTCAAATTAGAAATAATAAAATAAGTATACTTGAATATGTAACGAAGTAACACTTGTTGCCCCCTTTTAGTAGCCCACTGCCTTGAGCCGTTGACCGCATGGCTGCTTATCCATCGCCCCCTTTGACCCCCAGCTTTTGCCTCACCCTCACACAAGCGCGTGATACGTACTAGATAGGTAGGTAGGTACTGCAAGAACGACAAAATCCCAATGTGCATCATTCGTAAGAGTAAAAGAAAGACCACTCCTAAATTAATTAAAACGATTCCGAAACGACAATGATGCCGGCGTCGTGGGGCCGAATTATGACGTCGACGGAGAAATTGGGCTTGTCGTCCGCGTTTGAGATTCTGCCACGGTCTCTAGGTGCGCAGAGGCGCCGGCCGATGGGATCTTCAGGGTCCTACTTCTTAGGGGACTAGTACCATTGTAGCTTGGGGTCAGAATTGCTGAAGGAGAAGGAAAAGCACAGGACAAGCAGGGATGGGTTTCTTTCGGTCTGATCCCTGATTTGCGGCGTGGAGAAAGTGATTAACATGTTAGCCAACAGTCGAATCAAATCGATTAATCATTCAATCGGTTAAAGAAAAGCTGAGAAAAGAGAGGGTCCTGGTCTGTCACTACACTGAAGGGGTGTGGAGAGCTCTTCCATGTTGGATGATTGTTAGTGGTGCTGGAGTTTTTTTTAACCTCTGTCTTCCATCTTTTGCTCGCGTCTAAAGTGATAATGAGTGGTTGGGTTTCTGCATGATGAGATAAATGCCTAAATTGTCTTACGGAGGGACATGAAGCCATACCAAGTTGAACCATCTGATATCATGCTGCGTGTGTTGCTTTTTATTGGTGTCTGTTGCTGAGTCGAATTCTTGGCCTAGAAACAAGAACGAGTTCTGCACGTATTCTGACATTGAATAGCCTCACTTCTTTTTATGACTCGCGTGAACCCACAATATCATCTTGCAATGTTCACCAAGATACGAAAGGCTATTTTTTGCCGCGGCAATTCTCATTTCTCATAGGCTCGCAGAGTGTCATATCGACGTTTTCCAGCTGCGTCGTCTGAACAAAGACTGCAAAGCCGTTGAAGACGGGGACCGTGACGTCAGAGGCGGTGGTAAGGGTCCCCGGCTCCGTTGCTGCAATGACCCGGCCGAACTCCACCCGCCAGACGTCATCGAAGAGCTTGTTGATTCGCTGCCGCAGATGGTCGAGCAGGGACAAGCGTTTTGGACTGCATTTTTGCATTTCTCATGTGGGGGTAGATAAAGGTTGGGTGTAAGATGTCCCCACCTGGGAGTGTCTTTAGGGGACAAGTTCAAGATACTTTGCAAGGGGCTGGCGGGTTTAATTTATTTAGTCTCTGATTGATGCCGGGGCAGGGGTGGCCGTGGCTAAACCCAGTAAAGTCTAGGGTACAATAACCACGGAGCAGCAAAGATTGGGGGCCGGGTGAGGTTTTGTGTTCAGATACATTCGGCTAGGCAGCCTCTTGTTCTCTTGCGTATCAACTGCTGATGGACGATGCTGTAGGGATCATGCATTGATAGTCAGTCAGAGAGATGAGCATTTTGAGTAGTTTGAAGATGAAAGCGACTCCGGCGTTCCTTTTTCGTATTGATACTGACATTGCTGAAGTCTCCAACAATCAGCAACGAACAACTTAAAATGCTGTTTACGACTTTATGATGCCATCATCACTTGTGCTTCGTGGTCACCTGTCGGACTAGGCCCGGCAGTACTGCAGTGTATGCCCAATGTATCCTCAACCATCCACCATTACGCTTTTGCAGCCTTGTCCTGAGTATTCAGTACAACAACTTCGCCTTGCAATTGGGCATCCTGCTAAACGAGGCCCAGTCTAAACTCAAGGCTTAGAATACCCCTACTTGAAACCAAGTCCCTTCGTAAATGGGGAGACGTTTCGTCTGCATTTTTGCCACTCTCTCGAAATACTCGTGAATTAAAGGGGAGGCGGCAAAAGCCTGTTCGATCTCGCACACTGTGATATTACTGTATACATTCTCATTCTGTCCCTCTTAGCCTTTGTTACCCAAAAGTGGAAACGACGCCAGCTGTTATCGACGGATGTTAACATAGCCGCATTCCCTTGAAGCGCTAACCCTGCGCTATGCTTTGGAGCTAGCAAGCCTCGCGAGGAGCGAACAGATGAGAGAAAGAAGGAACAACAGAGGTTGAGACACGAAACGAAATAAAGAAATTCTGGCACGCATGTTCCCCTTACACAATCAGCCGAGACTAGCGGATTGCGAAATCTCTTATCCCAGGCCCTGGTGCATAAAACGTAATTTAAATTTTTTTCTAGCATTATCTTTTGTGGCTGCAGTTCTGGTGGTGTCTTTGGATTCTTTGGCGGGGGATTTGACGTCTGCTAAAGCACAGGCTATTCTCAATACAGCACACCGTAATTCAGTCATTCCTTCCTTTTCCCCTGATGGGATTTTCTGAGAATGCCATCCCCCCTGTTTCCCTCGGTCCTCATCATCTCCTTCCGCATCTCCCTCTTTGACTTCCCACTTCTAGTCTGTCTCTTTGTCACCTGACCCCTCGTCCAAGCTGACTAAATTAATCACAACCCACCATCTCCTCCATCTCGATTCGCTTCACCACCCCGGCTCTCAACAGTGACGCTCATTTGTTATTTAGTAGGCGTTCACCTCCACATCCGCTGCTCCTCTTCTGGGATGAATAACTGAGCGGGGACTGGAGTTGGTTGCTCTCCCGTCCCGATATCCAATCGATGTGACGTACATTTTGATGCACTGCGACAATTCTGGGGGACAGTTGCCAAAGGGCGAGATGCGCCTTGGCTTGCTTCGAAACTTCAGCCTTCCTCGGGGAGATCTGCATGCCTACCCTTATCGAATAAGTAACCGCTGCAGCTGCAGATCTCAAGCACTTTGAACCAGAGCGTCAACTAAAGTACAGACAGATCACAGCCAGCATCTCACCAAAAGCAAGCCCCAAAGCAAGAGAGCAACAGCGCCTAAGCCCAATGCCTTGCGAGAAGATTTCTTTTAACATAGCTCAGCTGCTCCCAGCTGTCTGTCTTATCCTGCTAGTGCTGAGTTGTCGCAAGGCTTGAGCTGGAGCTATCCTCCCCGGAACCATCTTCCGCAACGCAACTAAGACCTGGGTTGTCTTTTGGTATACACAAGATGGCTTAGATTATGGATGCTATGAAATCATTATCGGCAGCAGCGTTGCTCTTGCATCTCGATGAAGCCTCGACGAGTGTCCGAGGACTAACCGCTCGTTTTCAAGGGCGGACCTTTATGGCCATTTTGCACCCTCTTGGCAGACATCAGTAGTTATCACCAGGACACAAGGCCAGATAGCGGAGGTTAACAGCCTGGTGTACGAATGGATACCATGCTAGACTTGGAAACCAGCTCATCAACCGTGGAAACTAAGAGCTAGAGACGGGGATAATACCCCTTGTTCTCATCCCATCTCATCCCAGTTGCATCTACATTTTATCACTTCTGACGTCTTTTTTACTCCTTTTGACAGAGCTACACGCATCAGCATGCATAGGAAAAGACAAGACCGACGTGGGGAGAATGGAACATGAACCAAAGCAAAAACACCATGGCAGGCATGGAAAGAATCCCATCAGGCCGCGTACTGAAGTACAGTACGTAGCATCTCCACTAGGGGATCTAAGGGACAGCCCACGTGCAACAACAGAGATGGATAAATTCGCCTTTACTTTGTTGGGCAAAAGATAGACGTCGACACCAGCCAGGTTTCTCCCCTCCGCCTTGAAAACCACTCAGAGGTACGAGACAAGCTTAGTGAGTGTCGATCACTCCGCGCCTCCCCCTCTCCATCTACCTTACGTATGTGCTCTCCTGGTATCAGCTACTGCGAGCTCAACCCGTCTTTGGCTTGCATTCACAACTAAGAATCAAGTCAAGATACAACTTCGTGACGAATTCCAAAAGGTTGGGCGGCACGGGCCCCTCCTCCCCCTCCTACCCTCCATCTTCTTCTGCCCTGTCCTCTGACTCGAGACGAAGACGACGGGAAGATGGGGAGATCCCCATGCGGTGAAATCTGCATCTGCCGGAACCTGGCTCAAAAGTTCCTCGAGAGTGTGGATGAGTCGCGGGTCCGGGCGTTGACTACCGAAGAAGTTCGAATGGTCCCATCCGTGCATGATGGCCTATCGGTTCGGTGTTGATACATGTTGCTCCATCTGCTCTACAGAAAGCAATCACACGTGCGGTGTAGCTACAGAGACTTGGATGTGCTAGCACGATATGGCCATCCTACCATCCCATGGCCTTGGGGATTATCTGGGGCCCAAGCGTCCGGCTGAGATTGATGACGACCTGAAGGGTGACATGTTCAATTTGCTAATGTTACTCTCGGTTGCTGAGTTATGGAGAACTGTTTGATGAGAGTTCAATCAATCAATCGCCGCTGAGCTAACATCTAGTCAAGCTGATGCACTGGGATGATCGTCGCCTTTGTTATAGAAGTAAAACCACCAGCTCGGTTTAGGGCCTCCCCAATCCCCTTCTTCATCCCTGCAGCAGCAATGAACATGCAGTACGGCGACTCCGCTGTGAGGTGAGATGAGACTTGAAAAACAAGTGCTACACCTGTCTTGGCAAATCACCCGTTCATGATCCAGCAAGCGGTCAACAGAAGGATCGTTGTTTTGACAAAGGATTTGGGAAGCAGTTTGACATCATCCAAACAGTAATGAGAGATTGTCACTTGGTGCAAACTGGATTTTCAAAACACTAAAAGCCATTTTTATCATCTATCAGAACGCCCTTACGCATGCAGTAAACCCCCTTTCAACATACAGCATTCCAGATTACAAGCCTCCCCCCATATCCATAACACAAGAAAAGACGAAACCCTTGGAACAAACCCTGCTATCACCGACAAAACCCCCTCCTGAAACCAATCTCCCGGGTCCATACAAATTCTTACAACACAATCGCCAGCTCCGGTCGGTCCATCTTATCTTCGTCCAGATTCGGGTAATATGGCACCATCGCGTCCGCTCCCTGGACATACGCGTCATTGTAAAGACGCCAGTATGGGGTCCTGACCTTTCTTGCCGGATGGAACAGACCCGCCCAGACATAGTTGAGAACCAAGCCTGGTCCGACTGCCATCCGGATAGCCTCAATGGCCTCCACAATGCGGTCGATAACGTGCGGGCTGGTCTCGAAGAGGTTGGGGTACAGGAGGTTGAGCAGGTGCACCATGGCGTCCTCGCATCCCAAGCCAACGACGCCCAGGGCAATGTGCTTGACGACGGAGGCAGCTGTTTGACGATGGACCTGATCACGGTCGATAAGAGCGTCTTCCAATAGAGGAGTCACTGCGTAAACGTAATCCTTGGCCATCTCGCCAATATACTCAAAGAGAAATGAGAGTGACTTGAGTACACCGTTCTGCACATTGAGCTCAGGGACTCGGTACTCGTTCATCAAAGCGGGGAGCACGGTGAAGGGAGCACAAGTCTCGGCCACGATACCAATAGCAACGGCTGTGTTGACACGAGACTGACGCTCCTGCACTCGTAGGTTATTGAGCAGAGTTGCCAACACATCCTGAGGACCGATGGCCTTGGCGATGAAACCAAACGTGTTGTTGGCGGCTCGTCGTATGCCCTTCTTGTGAGCCTTGAGCATGTCGAGAAGCTCAAAGCAGATTCGCATCCATTCTCGCGCATTCACACTCTCAGGCCCGCGATCCGCAATACGGCCGACCAGGTCAATGGTATTTTCCTGGACCTTTTCGTGACGGTTTCGCAAGATAGGGGTGAGTCGCGGGAGAAGCTCCTTGATGGGCGGTTGCATCTGTGCGATACCCACGACTGTGACGATAGATCGTAGAGCACCCAGAATGGATCCGAGAACTTCGGGATACTCCTCACCAAGATACTCATAGAGCACAACACCCAGCTTGCCCATGAGAGCATCCTCACCACACTGTTTCATGACCATAGCAATTCGAGAAATAAGATCCGCAGCCTGTTGTCGAACCGTAGCCGACTTGTTGTTCAGCCGCCATAGGATGGTACTGACGATCTGAGGTAGGTAAGGCTTGCAGCGAGTTCCCAACGCGTTGACGACGGAACCAAACCCATTAAGCATGATAATGTCCTCAACGCTCTGTTCTTGAAATGCGTGGAGGATACCGTCCACGAGTCGCTCTTCAAGACGCTCGCCGATGTCCGCAGCACCAAGGCTTGCAACAATCTTCTCCACTGTCTCAACTGTCATCTTTCGGTATGCCTCGCTCTCGTCCTTCAGGTTGTTAACGATTCTTTCCACGATTTCACTGACTCCGACCTTTTGGCCAATGTCAACAGTCGTCTCCACCACTTGTCGGTAGTTGCGCTTGTCCAAAGCCATTCTTCGTACCCAGAAGCTCTTAAAAAACTCGTCCAGTACGTGCTCTTTCAGATATCCCGCAGTCACGCCATCTGTACCGGCGCATTGGGAGACTACCTTGAGAACAACCTTCTTCATTTCCTCATCAGGTGAGGAGAATTCACGAAGCAGGATCTCCATGATCTGGCTGGTGTAGTAGTTGGCATATTCTTCATCCATCAAAGGAATGATATAGCCAACGGCCTTGAGGAAACCTGCAAGGCCTTTACCTCGCTGCTTGCGGGCACCAGTCCATAGGGGATTTAGGATGTCATCGAAACTCTCGATACCATATGGGTTAGAAGCCTCGGCCAGCGCAGCAATGGCCAAACTGGTGACTGTCCTGACCTTTGTCTGCTCGTCGTTGAGGTTAGGTCCGATACATTCGACAAGACCCTTGAGGTGAGGAAGCACGGCACAACCCATCAGAATAGGGATTTGTTGAACAATCTTCACACCTGTATGTCGAGCTTGCCATGACTTCTTGCTTCGGCAGACAGCTCTAAGGAAAGGCAACAAAGCGGGAATGCCCAGGGCGGATGCTACGACAGCAAAGGCTCGTGCCGTTGTATTTCGAACGTACTCGTCGACATGATCAATATCAGGTCGCATAGTGCTGATCATAGTAGCAAGACCGGCAGCCTTGCTCAGGTTTGAAATGATCTCACGACCCTCCACTCTTGCATAGTAGTCTTGGTCAATGAGCAGTGGCTCGATAACAACCAGGATCTTATGAACATAAGGACGAACAAGATCGTCGAGCTTGTAGAGAATTCGGTCAATAACCTTGACAAGCAAGTGGCGTTCCTGGTCCTCCAATGTCTTCTCCATGAGTAGGGGCAAGATCTGATCAAAGAGAGGTCCAGCTCCAAACTGCCTAGCATTGTCGGTGATTTGTCGAAGAGCTGTCTTTCTCATCGGTGGAGTACCGTTCTTGATCTTCAGGAGAAGCCTCATGATCTTCCTCTCCTTGAGCTCCTCAACAGTAAGAGCGTTCTCGTCGGAGCCGTCGGTGAGTTTTCCAAAATAGGCCATATCCTCAGCCTTGAAGAACTGCAGATCGCCAACTCCGGGAATCTCGGCAGGCATTGGCTTTCCACTGAGGCGAACTTGCTCAGGATCTTGCATCATGAAGCCTGTTTGGGCAGCAGGGGTGGCCATGAGCTTGTGTGCAGGTGCCCGAACAGGCTCGTATCCAGGGGGAGGTTTGAGGATCTTGTAACCGTCACTTTCACCGGGCAGGAGAAGGTCGAGTTCTTCATCGCTGAGGGGCATGTTTCGACCAGAGATATCGGTACCAAACGTTGTCGGCAAAGTAGGGCCGGAGGAAGGGTGCGCAGGAGTAGCCAGCCCTGCATTACCCATCGGGGTAGCAGACGGAGCCTGATCCCATCGTGAGCGTTTTTTAGGGGCCTCTGCGCCTGGCGCAGAGAGGGCAGGCGCTTGGTCCCATCGCGAACGTTTAGTCTTGGCCGGGTCGCCTGCCTCAGCCTTATCATCCTCAGCGGGTGTCGACGACACGTCCCATCTCTTCTTGCGCTTTCGGGTGGTAGTCGAAGCCTCGTTAGTTTCAGTTTCGGCGCTGCCTTTATCCCCATCTGTGAGGGTGGGCTTGGCATCATCGTCATCGGCCCTGCCCTCTTGCTTAGCCTTGATAGCCTGTAGCACGCGCTGTTCCTCCCTTTCGAGTTCGCGGGCCTCCATAATCTCGCGATAGCTGGTGCCATTCTCAGAAGCGCCGCCTTGACGGTTCTCGGCAAAAGGGTCGGCGCGCGTGGGAGTAAGGGCGCGGTTGAAGCGACGCTTTTGATAGTCGGTCTCGCGATCGACGATCCGGCCGCTCTTCTCTCCCTTCCCAGCAAGAATATCGTCTTCCTCCACGCCACTTCCACGGGCAAACTCATCGATCATATCTCGCGATGCGGTATACTGGCCGACTAGCCGTCGCGTATTGTCGCCATCGCCCATCTCCTCGTCATCATCGTCACCCATCGGCAGAGACGTGTGGTATCCAGAAAATTTGCTCACACCATCACGCTCGTATAAATCATTGTCGGCGCTGTCAGTCAGCTTCTGCTTCGTATCGTCGGCTCGCTGGTTGGCGGCATCAAAGGTTCGCGAACCCTTGTTGGCCGCGGCGGCAGCGTTTCGCTCCTGCTGGAGCTTCTTGATGGTCTCGAAATCCGCGTCAGACATTTTTGGATTATGGCATTCGCAGCTTCATCCCGGTTCGAGAGGACAGGGGGCGCTCGGAGCGTTATCGTTGCGCATGGAGAGTTGGGTGGTTGATGAGTAGTCACAAAATTACACCCTCCTTTGACGAAGCTTTGCTACCTAGGTTGGGAGGCGATCTTCTTCACCCGAATTTTAGCCGCTTACCTCGCACGCATGTGGCCGCCTACCCGAAAGGGCGATTTGTCAAGTTTATTTGATATGGGCATCAAATCAGTACTATCAATCTCTTGAGCTTGCTGGTATTTCTCTGTTGGATAATACATTGGCAGTAGAGACATTCAGCCATTTTGTGCACTTTGTGACAGAAAAAATAGTGCCAATATAGGTAGGTACCTTGTATCTGCAAACTCCGAGCTCGTAACTTGCATCAAATTTTAATTTGAAAGTTTCAAGCATACAAATTCTTGATAGATGGCTTCAACATCGGTAAACTTGTAGAGTATCCTCGTCACAACGGAATAACGGTATTAATATTAACTCGTTGTCTGCGCCTATGAGATGCCCTCGAATTCTGTTATTGAGACTGGCCACTCGTGGCTAGCGTACCTGTTTCGCCCTTCATCGCCCTGGGGGACTATACTTCTCTATGAAGTACGGATCCTTTTCGACTTCCTCATTTGCTTGATTTCTTCCACACCTTGCTCGTCTCTGGGCTCGAGGATCGGACTTTCTTCCTTGACCACAGTATCACTGTCAGTTACAGTAATAGTCGTCTTATGCCTCTTCCTAACGTGTTCCTGAAAAGTTGCGTACTCCATCTTTAGGACCGTAGGCTCATCCTCCTCCTTGGCCGCTTGAGCTGCAAACTCCCTCAAGTCGGCGGTAAAGAGGACTGAATGGGCCCATCCAGCATACGGCCCCCAGAGGTTTCGGAAGTGATCTCCAACACCTTCGTATGTGGCCTTGTTGAGTGTCTTTGCCTTTGACTTACCAAACTTGTAATCCCTTTGCGCAATTTGCCAAACGTGAGTGTCGACTGGGACCGCCTCTCCCCACCCAAGGCCCATTAGGCACACGCAATCAGCGACTTTGGGCCCTACTCCCTTAAGAGTAAGTAGCTGTTCCTGTGCCTCTTTGTAGGTTGCATGTTGCTCCTTTGGTACAGGTGTTGCATTGAAACCCGGTTGTTCTGGGTTTCGAAGGCTTTCCAACCAGTTATCGGGTTTCTCTTTGGCAACCATACGTGCCGTCTCAGCAATGTACTTGGCCCGATATCCGAACCCTAATGCTCGAAGATGTGCTTCCACATCATCACCTGTCAGGGCCTGAGGAGTTGGAAAGTCATGAAAGGCCTCATCACCCATGTAGGAAATTAGGGGTCCGTAATGCAGGCACAGCTTATTCACCTGAGTACATGGTCAGTTTTAGCATTATTTATATAAGAAACCCGCTCACCATTTGTGATATTCGCGTAATGTTGTTATTGCTACTGCAGATGAAGCAGATTAATGTTTCCCAAGCATCTTGACTGAGGATTCGGACGCCCTGGAACTGAGGAGCCCGCTTTCGAAAGTTAGAATCGGCGTCTGCCCATTGTTTGTAAAGAGGCTCAAGTTTTGTATCCAAGTTGAAATAGTGCCGTAGAAGAGCTTCAGTATCTTTGGGTGGCAGCGTCTTGGGCTTGGGTGCTGGGAAGGTGACTCTATAGTGTAGATGAGTAGAATCCTGCTTCAGGTGAAGGAGTCTTCCGTGCAGAGTGCAAGTCCTGACGGTATTAGCACTCGGTTTCATATCTTAGACAAGTAACTCACCACTCGTGATTGATCTTTTGCCATCTAAAAGACTGCCCACATCTCAACGTGGTGTTGATGCAAAGCTCCCCTAAAGTGACAGGTAGCTTTTGCCAATCCGTCTTACCAACAATAGACATCGAAAATATTCGGCAATTATTCAATTGCCGCTGATTCGAGGCTGCTGTATGAACAAGATAGGGTTGAGATTGAATGGATCAAACCGAATCGTTCGTGGCGACTCTGAGATCTAGCTTATGATGTAATGAGCTTTGGGGGCTTCAGTGGCTCCTCGCGCCTTTGACCCCCTGGAAAAGCCATGGAAGCTAGCCAAGCAAAGGGGCTGCGCTGGGTGGGCTGCTAGAGCTCACGAAGATCATGGATCATCGCTATCTACAGACACTCAGTCTCGATTGTGCAACAAGAAAGAAATATCAAGATTTCAGAGAAGAAAGTAAGATGATCCGATGACTTGATCTAGTGATTGTATATTATTTCGTTCAATTGGGGCATAAAATACTGTAACCTTCAACCCATTCATGTATTTGTTATCGCCCTGACAAGCTATTGTGCTGCTACAGTGCTGCAGTTTTGGGTCGCAAAAAGTCCAATTTGGCGCTAGACCCGAACCTTACTAACGCTGGCATCTCCTGGCAAAAAAAGCTCCAGCCTCGCGCGACGTCTACAGCACTTTGAAATGAACCTCGCTGCGGCTTGAATCAACGACTCCGCCTGCCAAACAAACACACTCATCAATTTCAGAGAACCTATACAATCTCTGAAGTCGCTTCTCAGTTCTATAAGTATGAACGGTGACAGTTACTCTTCTCGAGGTATGTTCAATGGAAACATCGTGCTTCATCGCGTCGCGTCGCTAACCCTTCCAACGCAGACGGGCGCAGGGGAGGACGAGACTATCCTGTAAGTAATCCATCTTGTCTTCTCGAATATGATTCGGTCTGACATTACTCAGCCCAGAGGTGATAGGGAGGATCGTCGAGACAGACACCGTGACCGGGAACGCAGGCGCTCTCGATCACCAGACCACCGAAGCCATCGACGAGGCGAAGGAGATGTCGATGCCTACTCTTCCAGCCGAAACCACCGTGACCGCGAGCGCGAGGACAGGTACTCGGGCCGCGATAGACGAGGCGGCGGTGGCGATCGTGAATGGGACCGCGACCGAGGATCATCCCGCCGAGACGCTAGACGCGACGACGACGAGCGACCCAGCAGGCGAGAGCGAGACCCTTACGATGACCGCCGTCGAGGAGGAGGCAGGGACCGACGTGAGGACAGATTTCCGGCGCACCAGGAGCGTCGTAGCGCGAGTCCGCCCCCCAAGAAGCGAGAGCCAACCCCAGACTTGACGAATACCGTGTCCGTCCTTGAGCGCAAGCGTCGCCTGACCCAGTGGGACATCAAGCCTCCAGGCTATGAAAATGTCACAGCTGAACAGGCCAAGCTGTCCGGCATGTTCCCTCTTCCTGGCGCACCTCGACAACAGCCAATGGATCCTAGCAAACTCCAGGCTTTTATGAATCAGCCTGGTGGACAGGTTACAAGTGCTGGACTGAAAGCAAGCAACTCTCGTCAGTCGAAACGACTTTTGGTTTCCAAAATTCCGTCCGGAACAAGCGAGGAAGCCCTCATCTCTTTCTTCAACCTTCAACTCAATGGTCTGAATGTCATTGATACCACGGACCCTTGCGTTCTGTGTCAGTTCTCGAACGATCGCTCGTTTGCTGTTATCGAGTTCAAGGATGCCCCGGAGACGACAGTTGCCTTGGCGCTAGATGGCATTTCGATGGAGGCAAGCGATGCCGCAAATGGTACGGATGGCGGACATCGAGGTCTTGAGATTCGCCGACCTCGTGACTATGTGGTTCCTGCAGTGACCGAGGAAGTCGCCTACGACCCCGAGGTTGTCTCCAACATCGTGCCAGACACAGTCAACAAACTGAGCATTACCAACATCCCTACTTTCTTGACAGAAGAGCAGATCATCGAGTTGCTTGCAAGCTTTGGCAAACCCAAGGCTTTTGTTCTCGTCAAGGACAGAGGAACAGAGGAATCTAGAGTGAGTATCTTGCCCTATTTAGTATACCGCTCTTCTAACGCTGCCAGGGTATTGCATTTGCCGAGTACCAAGACCCTGCCGTCTCCAACCCAACTGCCCTCGATACTCTCAATGGCATGGATATCGGAGGCAAGAAGATCAAGGTTAGCAAGGCTAGCATTGGCCCTACACAAGTCGCCAACTTTGATGTTGGTATCACCGCTATAAGTGGTCTTGCTTCTCAAACTGCCAATGAAGTTGAGGGCAGCCGTGTACTTCAGCTCCTGAACATGGTCACCGCCGAGGAGCTCCTCGACAACGACGACTATGAAGGTATGTGCTTTCACTTGATTCCGCGAGAGTATGTCATTAAACCATTATAGAAATCTGTGAAGACGTCCGAGAAGAATGCTCTAAGTATGGCAAAATTCTTGATGTCAAGGTTCCCAGACCTACCGGTGGCAGCAGGCAGTCTGCTGGTGTGGGCAAGATCTTTGTCAAGTACGAGAACGGTGAGGATACAACAAAGGCCCTACAGGCTCTTGCAGGACGCAAGTTTGCCGACAGAACTGTTGTAACGACATACTTTCCAGAGGTACGTTTATGCTGAACACTTAAGATATCATGGCTAATATAGCACATAGGAGAACTTTGATGTTGGTGCGTGGTAAGAGCTTAATATTGGTTCCACATAGGAGGCCAGGAAGAAAGAAATACTGGGAGCTTTGGTTATATGGATTGAGGGGGCGAGAGTCTTTCTGTCGGTGTATGGGTCAGGAATCGATTGAAAATGTAAAACAGAGGGCATGACAAAGCATTAGTCTTATTGAATTCGATCATGCAGCCAGCAGTGGACAGGTACAATTCAGTCTTGTAAGCATTACGTGCTGTCTGAGACGCCAGTGTATTTATGACAGCAGGCGTGAGTTATACGGTCTAGATGGTGGATCTGTTAAGAAAATATCACAGCCAGGTCAAGCAGTAATGAGAACAAGGGTTGGATTCAAGGAACACATGCATTGCAAATACCTGCGCTATCTAATTCTAACACATTTGACACAGAAATCTGTACTCTGTTAGTGCCGGTGCATAAACGAAGAAGAGCAAGTCAACATTGCAAGTAATGACCATAGATCAGAAGTCCTGTTCATTCATTGAGCCCGAAGGCTCTAACATAAGAGGTACCAGAAATAAAGTAAAAAGTGATGTATCATCATGTCGAGGTCGATCGAAGGGGTAATTGGGAAAGCGCAATGACTTACCATATTATTAGGAGCGATTGCGTAAAGCTTTTGAGGCTTTGCTAGGTATTCTTTGAGGTTATCTGGAAGAAAAAGTAGGAGCGCGACACCACCTTAAAAAAGAAGAAACGCGACATTGGCGCCGAGCTTGGACCATACACGTGACAGACCGTCCCGCCTGTATCCGTGCGGATCGTCCAATCAAATCACACTACTCTGCCCTAACTAAGCGGTTTCCCACGCACCATTATTTTCTCAAAGCTTTGGCCGGCCGACTCAATCTTTTGACAACTTCTCTTCGCAGCATCCGATCCGAGCATCCTCGACCGCCGCCGACGACAAACCGACAAGATGGGCCGACTTCACAGCAAAGGAAAGGGCATCTCTGCCTCCGCTCTCCCCTACTCCCGCTCCGCTCCTGCGTGGTTGAAGACCACCCCCGAGCAGGTCGTCGAGCAGATCGCCAAGCTCGCCCGTAAGGGTGCCACCCCCTCTCAGATTGGTGTCATCCTCCGTGATTCCCACGGTATTGCCCAGGTCAAGCTTGTGACTGGTAAGGAGAAGAACTGCGTGCGAGGACCAAAGTCAAAGATGGAAACGACTAACACAAATCGCAGGTAACCGAATTCTGCGAATTCTCAAGTCCAGCGGTACGATTCCCTGAGCAAATAATGGATGTGGCGGTGGAAAGAATACATCTACAACGGAGAAACACCATCTCCTTAATGCCTCTGTACGGTTCAGACTGACAGAGTGATTTCAACAGGCCTCGCTCCCGAGCTCCCCGAGGATCTGTACATGCTCATCAAGAAGGTACGCCAGTCATGCCGAATTTCCCCGTCCGTCAAATTGCTCACTAACGAAACCAAAAAGGCTGTTGCCGTCCGCAAGCATCTTGAGCGCAACCGCAAGGACAAGGACTCCAAGTTCCGCCTCATTCTCATCGAGTCCCGAATCCACAGGTATGCCCGAGGTCCCCTATTTGAACTATGCCAAGTTAACCTTTGAACAGACTGGCCCGTTACTACAAGACCGTCGGTGTCCTTCCTCCCACCTGGAAGTACGAGTCCGCTACTGCCAGCACCATCGTCGCTTAAGCGAACCTAAGACGACGGCTCGCCAAATTCGGATGGACGTGATGGTTTCCCGGATCACGGAGTTGGGGACAAATTATGGAAAAAGTTGCATTTAGTGCCATGATGCTTATGCTCGCCCTGTCTGGGAGGACTGACAGCGAAATCGACTGCTCAAATAGAAAGCTCTTCGACCGCTGAAAGCGTGTGGATGCAATGGGATATGCTCAACCCAGTGACGATAAAGTTATTGAACCCGAACGCCATATATGCCCGCCGCTACCAATTGCTTGCTCCATATAGAAAAAGTGATGTAATGTCACAGAACTTAGCCAGTCCCTTCCAATTCCTTTGATTTTTGAATGAGATATTCTCCTAGTACTCGAAGAGGATCGCTCGGCCTATAAAATTGTTAGTCGCTGTTGGCAGGGCTTCATGATGGACAAGAAATACTTGTCTTTTGCCAATTGCTTCACGCCTTCCAGCAGCGCTCCAGTGACCTTTGTGTTGAGGTACCGTCGCGTTGAATCGCCATGCGGAGGTGCCTCGGCCGGTATGTTGAGACCAGGGTCCGGATGCACAGAAGCAGCTCTAGATCCTTGGGCTGGAGTTCCTGTTCGTGCAGGTACCGGGCTAGGCGCATAAGCAGCTGGAGCTGGAGACGACTGTGGAATGTTAATGGGGTTGTCTTTCAAAGATAATGGGAGGCGAAGAAGGCCAATTTTGTAGCAGGCATGTCAAGTGACGTCGGCCAGGGAATCTTGAGGAGGCTCAGAGGGGATTGCATGTGACAGTAATATGTAGGAAGAGGAAGCACATACTACAGGCTGATCGACAGGCGCATCGGACATCACAACGTCCTTCTGGAGAGAGTCTGCGGGAAGTCCACTGGCAGCAGAATCGGCCGGAGCTGTAATTTGTGGTGTTCCCGCGGTTGGGTCGGTTTTGGAAGTTTCGTCTGCCATTTTCGACAGCAGCAAGCTCCACAAAGGGTCGCAATTGAGACTGTTGAATGGTATCGAAGCTGCTGAGTAGAAGGGAAGTGGGATGGTGTTAATTGATGCATACTGTTAGACTCGCGCCGGCTGATTGTCGGGTCAAAGCACCAAAGTGAAAGAGATCCGCGAGGTCATGTGCTTTCGTGTTAATGACGTGTAGGCCTTTGTCCATCGCGTCTTCATCTTAGACGTCAATACATTAACGGCTCTTTTCATGGCCCTGCGGTATCCTTCTGGCTTAATCTGACATGGCTAGAGTCAAAATATGGATGCATTCGTGACGAGGCTCCCAAAGCCGCGAAGCCAGCTCCGCAGTCAAATTCGACCCGACTCTTTGGATGCACCTAACCAGGAGAGACCTTCCAAGCGGGCCAAACGACAGGGATCGCCAGATTCCGATAGCGATCATTCTCACGACTCTCAGAACGAGACATCCCCGAGAAAAAGTGTTGACAACAGTGAGCCAATCGAGAACAAAGTCAAAGATGAGGGACAAACTCGACCTACAGACATTGAAAGTGCGTTACCTCCCGTCGCTGAAGGCGAAGAGGCAATTGAAGAGTACAAGGCGATGAAGTCATCGCAGGCTACAGTCGAAGGCGACGATGGCACAACGGAAAAGACACAACCTCTCTGGGTCAGAGGCCGAAGCTCCATTTATGTGGATGCTTTCAATCTTGCTCTTGATACCGTTTTAGAGGAAGAATCACATTTGTTTGACGAAAAGGAAAGCGAGGTCTTTAAACAATGGAGAGAGTTGGATTATGAGGCTCAATATCTGTATGCCCTCTCCGAATCGCCAAACAACTCACCCACTTACCTCATCCAGTTATGTTCGACTATTTCTCAGAAAAACAGCATCGTGGCATCGTCATAGTCGCATTGGCTACCATAACGACATTTCAGATCTTGAAGCAGCCATAGCTACCCTACAATCGTCTCGTGCCCTGCCACACGACACAGTTCCCCCAACACAGAGTCCCGTTCATGGTCTTGAACTTGAAGAATGGAGACTGGGCGAAACGTTTACTTTCGCAGATGCATCAGAAGATCACATCAACACTGTGGAAGAGGCTGCCTCGCTACTTGGCCTGGACGAGCTAAAAGAACTAGCAAAGGAAGCCAAAATCCAGGGGCGTAACAAGACTGAACTCGTTCGTTCTCTCGTACGAATGAGCAAGCAGCAAGCAGGTTTGATGTCAGTCGGTCTCAGCAGACATAATAGCCGCGGTCCTGCCTCCGAGGACCAGGAAAACAGGGATGTGAAAGTCACAGCCAAACTGAAGCTTCGGCGAGAAGACTCAAACCGGGAGCAACACTTTCTGACCAAGATTCTTGCTATTCTCGGGCCTTGTATTCGGTTGTCGCCATCAGCCTTCAAGCTCTTTGAGCGTGTTCATTTAGTATTCTATCGATCGACTGAGTGGACAGAGAAATCACTCACAACAATCATTTTGGCCAAGATCGCGCGACGCCATTTCCCTGAGTATCTTGTCTGTCGAACCTCAACGATATTTGCATCACGCTTGCATCTGCTAGAGTATGAAGCCGCCATCCGCATGGAAGCAGAAGTCGATGCGTTAGAGTTTAATAGCCCACCAGGAGAAGAGGGCCTCAAAATGATGATTAATATTTTCGAAAAAGTTTATCCCCGATGGAAGATGTCGGTTGAAGAAGAGCAGCACAAAGAACACGCAGTGTATGAGATGGGCGAAGGAGCGTATCTTAGACGGTTCACACCAGGGCATTCTTACACAAGAATCGTTCACAAAGCAGCCCCGATATTTGGGAAACTCAAAGACCACCTCAGAGAACACGAGCTGCTTACCGAACTTCTCGGCCAGCATTTATTCCACCCAGCCAGACGAGGTGGCTGGTATCAGCGAAAGGCGCTGCTGGAGGAGCATTACATGCCGACCTTGGACCCAAATCTGAAATTGACAGATCCCGAGCAGCAGAAGAAGCACTGGAAGCGGATCGCAGTCGCTACTTGTGAGGCTGGCCTTCAAGACCCAGACTGCCATCTGATCTTTCACTATGATCTGCAGAAACGATTGGTCAAGCTCGAGAAGAAGTTGCGTATCCCACGTCGCCTGCAGCACGATTTTGGGCATGTCAGCCTGAAAAAGCCCATCGAGCACACGATCGAGGGGATCCAAATCAAAAGGGACATTATCGCCAAGCCCGGACGCCAAGCGTCAACGAAGACGATATGGTTCGACGAACTAGGCTCACAAGAAGAGTGTAGCGTCGAAGCGATGTGTCTCAGCCACTATCGATCAGAAGGCTGGAAAGGGTATCACGCCGAGGGTGGAATTATCCGTACCCTCTTTGCATATCTCTTTTACGACATTCTCTTCGTTTATATCCCGAATGTGTTCCAGACGGCCTACCAGACCTGCCCTCTGGATCTACATACTGATGCCTTCTACCCATCTAGAGCATCAGAAGTCAATCACAGACTCGTTGAGATCGCCAACGGAGAGGCACCACGGCTGATTCGTGAGGTCTGGGAGAGAGAACATGAGAAGAGAACGAGTGTGGTGGGCCTGAACTGGGATTTTGAGATAGAAGACCTCGCGGAGCTTGTAGAATGCTTCGAGGGCAGTGCTCTTGCGGCAGTATGCAAGGTGATGGCTCAAGAGTATAGGCAACGAGGCGGAGGTATCCCGGATCTAATTCTGTGGCGTACCAAGGATGTGCCAGAAGGGAAACCTGACGAACCCGGAAAAGGAAAGGGAGAGGTTATGTTCTCCGAGGTCAAAAGCGCAAACGACCGGCTAAGTGATACTCAACGGCTCTGGATCCATGTGCTTACGGGAGCAGGGGTCAAGGTTGCTCTCTGCAACGCTGTAGCAAAAGAAGTGAGGGAAGTGGGTTAATTCTATGTTCAGGACTCTTGCATACAGGCTTAAAGGATCTTTTGGTGGAGTTGAATCACGTTCACGACAAGACACCTGAACAACTTAATAAGGCATTGGGGATTCCCACTAAGTGAGGCTACCTTGAGTTCTAACCTGTCATGCAATTTCACATTGCCTTTCTAGCTCAGCCAAGCCACAGCGATCAACTAGTTCTAGAGAACTATATCTGGATACCAGCAAAGAAGAGTCGCAAACCACGCTCAGATGGGGCGTCTTAGTGTATGGACTAAACTTAGCAATCACCAAAGCAGTTTGGAAACTTGATCAAGGGGCCTTATTCCACCCAGCAGTCCGGTCACAACGGCCTCAAGCTCGTTTCTAATCTCAGTCTCAGGGCTGAGGAACCCCCTCCTTAGTTTCAGATAGGCGGGAGGCGTCGACTGGGCATCTCGCCTGCGCGGTAGCCAATGGATGGGCAACGTTGGAGACGGTGTGATGCGCAGGATTGTCACATCACCGCATGCGCATCTCGTCACTGGCGCTCTCCGCGGGTTGGACGAGTTGCTCACGATGTGGGCTGCCGCTCTAAGGCCTGTAGCCTCCTAGTTGCTGGACACGATGCCACGAGGAGCTAGGCCTCAAGGGAACGGAACAGGACGCGGGGTACTCCGTAGCTCGGACGCTTTTCACCAGTCGGACTTGTACCATGGGTAACGGGTGATGGCGTTCCAGAGCCTTGGTCGCCTGGATGACGAAAGATGATGAGCTTGAGTTAGGTGCAAAGACTCTGGGCTTAGGGCTCTGGTCTCTGGACAATGGGTTTCTACAGATGGTCACAAGTTGACTTATCCGTGTTGTGTACTCCGTACAGCGCAGACTCAAGTCCGTGGTGGACAACTTAAAGATAGGACCGCATCGTCCTCTGGCCAATTTGCTAGCGCGCTGTATCCCTCGCAGTAGCTGGGTAGCATGCGCGAAACGAATCGACCAGAGTAGAAACGAGAGCGAGAAGGGGTGAGACGCCGACGCCGACGCAGACACGACATATAGCGCAGGCATTACTACCATAGACCAAAGGCTCACAGACAAGAAACGACGCTTCTGCATGTTGCCATGGCTCAACTCAAACAGAAGCCCAATCCTCACAAATACAAATCGTCGACCCACAGCCCTGGGCGCTTAGCACGGATCCAATCACGACTACCCGCTCTCGATGGTGGGTGATGGGCTCGCCCGCCCCAACCAATCGCACGCTTGACGCCCATGGCCCGGCGCTTACAAGCCCAGTTTATGGGGTTCCGCTTGGACCAGGGTGCTGGGTCGCCCGTATGTGCTGGAGAACCAGAGGGCACCCACGCCGCTTTCAAGTCTAAGCTCCAGGGGGTGATGAGATATTGTGACTCGCTCTCAGCAGGGGTGTGTGTGTCCGGCAGAGTGAGAGCTGCGCGATATGAAAGGATTCACTGGGCTAAATAGGCTCTCTTTTCACTATAATAACAATACAATGCAGTGATGAGACGCAAAACTTGCAAGGGGGACAACCGTAAGTACGATAAGTGGGGGACCAAGACCGTCAATGCTAGCTATCCCATGTCTTGGCACTTGTATGCCTTTTTCTGCCTCGTGTCTCTCTCTGTACGTCTCTGCATATACAGCACGTCCAATTCCTGCGACCCAAAAGCCGGCCCAGTGGAGTCTTTGGTTCACGTCTAAACATCCCTATCACAACAAGGACCTGATCAAAACAAGGACGCAGACTCTCTCGAGTCTTGGCTACTCCGTCGTTCACCCCCAATAGGCAAACCTAAGCAAAGCAAACAAATCTCAAAGGGGGGTTGCTGAGTTGATCTCTTAGTTGTGCCTGGCGACCCCATGTAGACCATTCTACAAGGAACAAGGGTCTGTTCCGCTAAGTTGCTTGGAATTAGGAGGGAAAATAAGGCAGAGCGGGCGGGGTTATAGAGGGGAGCATCCAGCTAGCACAAAGGCCATCTCTGCGACCCAGATGCGCATCGTGGATATACCCGTGGTGCGGCCTGTTCTCGCGGCCATGACAGATCCATTGTAAACAAACAAATAACACAGAATGTTTTCTCTTCAAACAAACAAACAAATAAACAAAACAAGAACTTGCAGAAGTGGTGAGCGCAGCGACAAGTTTCTTCTAATCATGTGGTGGGCTTGGTTCATATGATGATGTACGTACCAGTCAATAGGCTTCTGTCACCAACACAGCATAAATCAGAGCACGCGACGAGATTGGTGTTTAAATAGCCCATGGCTTTGTTCATTTGTGCGTAAACGCGTTACCACGAGCTGATTTTGTGCCCGATACACGGGACCAAAGGCGCTCAAAGCGTCCATAACCATGACTATAACCCTGTTCAAGGGTCTGCCTTGCCGAGTAGCTTTCGCTATCGACTGCTTCCTAGTCACTGATCTCAATCGCCTCCGCGTCCAAGCCTTTCCACATGTGTTGGTATCGTACTTCTTGGTCCATGCTGTGCCCCCAGGGAATAGCACATCCAAGCTGATATGAAATTGTAAAACGCCATCAAACTCCTCCAATCGTACCTCCCAGATAGCCCCAATACAGTCGTTCCGTATCCGATTCAACTCCTTCCAAGGCGTATCAAATAAGTGTCAATAAGAGAATGGTCGAAGGATAGATAAAGGGCGGCAGATTTCGCCGCCAGGTGTCGAAGGCCTGCTCCTTAATTCGCCTTCTATTCCACACCCTCCTCGTTTTTCGGTATATTCTTGATTGCAATGCATGTCTAAACAAAAGAAAGGTCGTAATGTATTCGAAGGATCGTTAAAAGTCAAGGGTGAGTTGAATAGATGAATGTTTTGAGTGTTGATATGATAGATCGAGGTTAATGGTTGTTAGCCTTGTAGACTTATTCGACCTTGCGTCTCTTGCCCTTGGGGGCAGGTGCCATTCTGGGAGTGTAAGTGACGGTTCTTGTCACCACCTCTCGGATGTGTCGCACACTAGTCCGTGAAGACTTCTGCTTCTTCTCCAGCAGGCGGGTCTTGAGAGCAGCATCCCAGTCAAACACCGAGTGGACTGGTCTGGCACTGAAGGGTGATCGAGCAGTGGTTGCGCTCATTGGCGAGTCCATGTTAGACACACTGGGACTCGGTGGCACTTTGAGGCTGGGGAAACAGGCAGGGCCAGTTGGTGGAGCAGACATGGGCGTAGAGCATGTGAAGGGACTAGGAGGCAGCATGGGAGCCGTCGCTGGAGGAGTTGGACGGGTAGAGATCTTGGAGGTAGTGCTTGAAGCTGATGAGGGAGGAGTGCCTTCGCACTTGCCAGAGGTATCGGTTTCCTCGCTAGTTGCCGTGTCTGGAAGCGAGTCTGGAGTTGTTTGGCCAGAGCTCGCCGCGGGAGAGCTGAGAGCCATGGCCTTAGTGAGGAAGTCAGTATAGGCCATAGGCGGGCTGATGGGTGTCTTGATAAAGTCCGGATCAGGCTTGAATGTGAAAGAAACAGCCGAGATGGGAGTTGCCGAAGTGATCTCGGAGGGAAAGGTAGCGGTAACGGGGGTGGTAAGCTTCCCCAACTTAGGCTTGCCGGTAGGCATGATGAGAGTTTGAGTTGACCGTGGATGTCGAGATTAAGGCTGATTACGGGCGAGGTGAAGAGTCTGAGCTTGGTCGATTATATGAACCAGCAGCCAATCCCAAGCTAGCAATGGGATTTAGGAGTACAGGCAGATGGAAGCAGCGAGTGAACAGACTGACTGACTGACTGGCGAAGAAGCGAGAATCAAAGGGCAGGAAAAGGCAGCACCAGATGGTTATAAGGAAAGGAAGGGCTGCGTCAAGTGTTTGGCGCCGGGCGATGAAATTGGAAGAGGTGGGCGCTTGAATAAGAGAAGGGGGTGTGAAGCAGTTGGAACAAGGTGGAGCTATGACGGATTGAGAGTGAAGGGGTAGGGGTGTGATTGAAGGAGACCACCCCAGCTGGATATGTGGACATAGACTGCAGTACGGGATACCACCAGACGGGGGCCGGGCGCGTGTGCGTGTGCCAGACACGAACCACCATCAAAGCAGCAGCAAGAGAAGAGCAGCACAGTACAATGGAGAAGCGACAGCGCAGCACAGCAACTACAGGCGCGTACGGAGGTGCAGAATAGTGGCAGCTGCGTAAGAGGCGACGCAAACGAGCTGGGGAGGTGTGTACGGCGGTGATTATTGTTGCTCTGCGCTGCACTGCTTTGCTCTGCTCTATGGAGTATTTGGCGTCGATTTGCGTTGTGTCCAGCCAGTCACATCGCCTGTGCGGTCCGCAAATGTGCCATGCGAGGATATGACTGCGTAGTGGTCTTAGTGGGCAGCGGCGATTGATGTGGTATGCTTGACAATGTCACTCTATCTCTTCCAGTCTCTTTTCCTGCCTGGCAGCCGCCAATGGGTGGGTGGATGGCGCGTGACAAGGAGAAATCAGGTTGCTGTGTTAGGCTCTTATTAGTAATGACTGTACAACTCTCGTGTTCAACTGATGGTGTCTGGGCAGAACGACCGCAAGCCAACGCCTAGATCCACGTTGTGATAGAGATCTTGTGAACTCGCATATTTTTCAACTCAAAAACACGAGTGTTAGTAATGGACTTGTTGTTCGGCGGTTCAACAGCTCCAGTCTCATGGTGGTTGGTGGGCAGCAGAGAGGCGCTGTGATGGCTGTAAGTTGTCAGGAGCCAAAGGTGGCTTAGGATTGGCTGGTTTTGGCGGTGATAGTCGCGTTAAAAGCAGCGGCAACAGCTTACGCCAACTCGAGAATAGGACCAGATAACTGGCAGGGGGGCGGGAGGCATGTTGATTCGACGGAGCAGGGGTCGATCAAGTGCCCTGAGAGTTTAGTCTCTTGCTTTTTTTATTCTCGAATGTCCCCCTAGTCACCTGTCATCCTTGCTGAAATCTCCTTGTCAGGGAGCTGTTTGGTCGCTAGAGCCGTTGCTGGCGCCGGGGATGGCTTCCCTGGCCCAGATGGTCGGTGAGGAATGTGATTCGACCAGCAAGACCAAGGCTCGGGGAGACACTTGGGCAGCTCTTCAGCTTTTCGCAAACTGGTCAGTGATTTGGCTCACGGCGAGTCAAAGTACCGAGCGAATAGGATCTCATCCATCACCAATTCCACGATTCTTTTCTGTATGCAGTTTTTTACGAGGATGGTGCTGGTTTCTTTTGTCGTTGTGAGCCATATCCCGAGGCGGTTATTGATGGAGGATAGAAGAGGGGTTTGGAGGGGAAGTGCAATTCATGGTTGAGATGGCAATCCATCATTGGTTCCTGCCATAACTGCCTCCATCCTTGATCTCGATCGAAATCTAGGTACCTAGGAAGCTCATAACTGGCAACAGCTTCTGGTGTGGTTTCCATTGGATTAGTTGTCAATGGTAATACGCATTTCGGCCAACTCCAATAAGAGGTCGCACGCGTAACTGTCAACTACTAAATTGAGATACGAATCACCCAACCATCAACGCCGTCTACCAAGCGGATCGCCACCAATCAAGCGATAAATATGGACGACTTGCTATACAGCATCAGAATAAAGATTGGCCGATCAAGCAAGCCCTACGCGGCCACTGAGCTTGAGCGCACCAGTTACAAGACGACGCGCGCGCAAATGGGCTCATGTGCGTTGCAGTTCGTGTTCGATGAATCAATTGCGAAGTTCTAGCGTTTACGAAAACTGGCGATGGGCCTGGCTTGAATATATCGGCCTGGTCTGGCGATACGCGAGTCAACGAGATGGCCTAGGGCAATTCTGCTGGAAGAAGCGCGCGTCAATGCGAGGCATACTTGTTGCAGCTACTTGATGGGTTACTTGACCAACGGTCACTACACCTTTCGTGCTTCAGACATAGGTATACATTGCCTGTATAGCACATCATTGGCTCACGGGTCATCGCATGGATAAGCGCTTTTGTCTTTGTGTCAGGATAAGTTTGCTGCAACCAAAAGCATCGTGAGCCACATTCTCAGGTTCTGTTCTTGGTCATGCCTCCAGACACGAATAGTCGTACACTCGGGGGACAAATTTGCGCCTCGCTCGCAAAGCGCTTCCTCGAACATAGGGTACTCAATGTACAATATTGACCAGTGCTGCCAGCGGCTCATGATACTTATGTATCATTACCGTCGTTTCCTATACCGTGCACCCAGTCGGGCCCAGTGTTGATAGGATGTCCTGGTGGGTGATGGGTTAGGATACTCAGGGAAGCGTAACATGATACGGAACCGAAGATATCGCGTTTGGTGAGGTCACCAACTTTGTTACGGCATCGATAACAGAATTGGGTAGCTGCACCTATTCCGAATTCATCACTTCCCTATCAATATGAGGGTCATACAGACGTGAACTCAGCACATTAACCTCCGTGTATATGTCCTTGAAATCGCGCACTGGTAGCCAACAAACGTTACCCGAGTACCCAGTACAAGTTCCATACAGTCTGGACAGTGACACGGTTAACTGGCATGGCATTATTCGAGCAGCCGGCATTACAAGGTTTAAGAACAATTCAATTTTTTTGCTGGGCGTGTCACACGGCTGAGATTTATCGCTCATAGTGTTTATTAATTAAATAAGGATATGAGAGAACAATAGGAAATTATGTTGAAGTTATGTATCTATTTCAGGGCATAACCGTCTTCCACGTTTAGTACTTACACCGAAGTTTTCCGTTGCCTTTGCTTGATCTTGTAACACAGAAGCTTCAACTAGACATGTGAGATACGCGTGTAGAACCAGCCCGGCCAAGTATCATAGAGAGTCTGTTATTAATCGAACCCACCGCATGCTGCATGTAATTATACTTTGATGCACAATTGTTGATTGCTATCAATAGCAGATACTTCACCGGCCATAATCAAGTCGGATCAAGCCACAGTTGGTTGCCCAGCCACAACCGATAGTCGAGACAGGTTCAAAAACCAATGGTTACAGGCCGAGCAAGTTATGCATTTAATAAGCAGGAGAAAATGAAAGAAACCCGATAGAATTATGAGTTAGACATAGAAAAGTCTAGATAATTAATAAGTTATCATAGAATACCGCCAAGCATGAACATGAGCATGTGTTCAATCATCTCTTGATGACTGAGCGCCACAAAGGTAGGAGTGTGATATACCAAATTCCTTTCTCCAGTCCCTGTCTCAAGTCTCAACATTGCCGCCTAACAAATGAGCCCCCCCGCTTCCTGCCTGTCCAAGCTGCCTCAGCCTCAGCTGCTCGCCTGCCCACATAATCCGAGTCTGCTGCCTTCTATCGCGCCTTCCGATATACAGTAGCTCCTCCACCGTAACGTCCCGCCTACCCGCGCTAGGTTGATGGTCGGACAGCCCGGTTAACTGAGGCGAGGTGGAAATTGAGTGAATGTGACTTTTTGACCTCATCACCTCAAAGGCTAGCACTTAGCAAACACCTACCTTGATTCCTCTGATCAAACGGACTCGGTTCTCTCTCTTCACGCTCATCGGTCTCCTGCCCAGCCCCCAATTTTCTCCCAACGGCTACGTACAGGACAAAACATTACAGTACAGTGTAATACAGTACCTACACCAAAGATCCCGTCCTTGAGTCGGTCCAGATTAACTAGCGTTTTTCTGCCTATGCCCGATTCAACGGCCCTGGCTCCGTCATAGGCACCCCTCTTGGCCTCACTTGACTCTGACTCGACCCTCTGTTACAACTCACTACTCACCTACTATACCTCAGGCTACGTACTGTTCTGCATACATAAGGCTACCTACCTTTAGTCACCCGCCATCAAACGCCGACGCCACCTTCGATTTCTGCTCATTATCATCAGACATCCATCCATCCCTGGTTTCCCCCCAAGACCTCCCTTAAACCGCCACGATTCCCCCCACCACGAGGAAACGCAAGGCTGCTGAGGCGACGATTACCTCTGCCAACAGAGACGAAGTACCCAACAAGAGAGTCATCGCCTCAGCTGCCGTCTCAGACAAACACACCCTGCCTCCGACTCCACTTACCACTGCCAGCAACCCCATGGATTCCGACGAAGAATACATGTCGGCTCTTTCGAGCGACGACGAGATGATGCAAGACGACAGCGGTGATGAGATCTCAGCAGGTGATGGTACGATTATAAATCCTCTACCCAACTCCTCATATCTTGTCATGATGATTGCTAATGACGTTGATAACATAGACTTCGATGATGAAGAGTTTGACGAGCCCGATCCAGATTTTGGCCTGGCCAAAGATGCCGAGAAGAAGAAAAAGGCTGCACATGTAGTATCATACAAAGTCTACGAGCCGAGCGATATCCAACGCCAACAGGATGATATGATCGGCGAAGTCAACATGATTTTAGATATGCAGAAGGAGGACGCGGCCATCCTGCTTCGTCATTTCCGATGGAACAAGGAACGTCTGCTAGAGGATTACATGGACAGACCAGAAAAGGTCTTGGAAGCTGCTGGATTGAGCAGCAACACGACTAGCCCTCCAAAGCTGGAAGTTCTCCCTGGTTTCACGTGTGACATTTGCTGTGAGGACGAAGATGGTCTTGAGTCATTTGCTATGAGATGTGGCCATCGGTACTGCGTGGATTGTTATCGCCACTACTTAACACAAAAGATCCGCGAAGAGGGCGAGGCGGCAAGGATCCAGTGCCCTTCTGACGGATGCGGCCGCATTCTTGACTCCGCCTCGCTCGATGTTCTTGTTACGCCAGCGCTGGCAGATCGATACCAGGAACTCCTCAACAGAACATATGTCGAAGACAAGGACAATTTTAAGTGGTGTCCTGCCCCAGACTGCCCTAACGCTCTCGAATGTGGCGTGAAGAAGAAGGACCTGGGTAAGATCGTGCCTACTGTCGAATGCCGGTGTGGTTACAGATTCTGCTTTGGCTGTCCAAACCCCGACCATCAGCCAGCCCCCTGTGAGCTGGTCAAGAAATGGTTGAAAAAGTGTGCCGATGACTCGGAAACCGCCAACTGGATTTCGGCCAATACGAAAGAATGCCCAAAGTGCAACTCGACTATCGAAAAGAATGGAGGTTGCAACCACATGACTTGTCGAAAGTGCAAATATGAGTTCTGTTGGATGTGTATGGGACTCTGGTCTGAGCACGGCACCAGCTGGTACAACTGCAACAGATATGAGGAAAAGAGTGGCTCTGAGGCTCGCGATGCACAGGCCAAATCTCGAACGTCTCTTGAGCGTTACCTGCATTACTACAATCGCTACGCCAACCATGAACAATCGGCGAAACTGGACAAAGACATTGCGCAGAAGACCGAGAAGAAGATGGTGCAGCTGCAAACAGCTTCAGGCATGTCCTGGATTGAGGTTCAATACCTCAACTCGGCATCCCAAGCTCTCCAAACATGTAGACAGACGCTCAAGTGGACATATGCCTTTGCTTTCTACCTCGCCAGGACCAACCTGACAGAAATTTTTGAGGATAACCAGAAGGATCTTGAGATGGCTGTGGAGAATTTGTCCGAGATGTTTGAGAAGCCCATCCACGAACTATCTGACGCTAAACTCAAGGTCGACATTATGGATAAAACATCATACTGCAACAAGCGCCGTGTCATTCTTTTAGAAGATACAGCCGAGAATTTGGCGAACGGTACCATCCCCCCTCATACCCCCTTTCCCATTTCTGTTTTTCGTTCGTTTTGCTGATTTTCTTTTCCTCTGTCTCCAGGTCAATGGAACTTTAACGCGGATCTTTTGGCCGCCACCACTTCTGGGCCTGTCAACCGTCGCTAAGGCCTTCATCTGATGCAAGGCAAGAATCCCCACCAGGTTCTACCAAGGACAGCTTTGCCTGTACTTACGCCACGTACGGGAGTGGCCATAGAAAAGTCACCCACCTTCGTGTCTCGAGCGTATGGCAAGATTAACTGGTCTGCGACCTTGATACATGGATTTTGGCCAAGCGTGGTGCTCGCGTAAAAGTAGTGCATGAAAAGGTCATGATAAGGACACGCAGGATAAAAAGACTTGCGCAATGCCGAGCAGCCCGTCGCCTCGTCCGAAGACTACCCAGGCCACTAGCCGTCATCCCTATTTCCGCACCACTTGTTTATTACTTACTGTTTTTACACATTTTCCCTTATCGTCAGTCATCGTGATCTCCTGCTCATCAGAAGATAAGACGAGTCATGGGATCTTGGCATTAGCCTGTTGCTGAAGGCGTTGGCGCGAAGAAGAGGTTCGCATCTTGGTTGTGCTGCTGGAGCTTGGAAGATCTTGGTTTATAGACTTGTTACGGCATGTTATTTCCAGCGGTTGACGGCATGGGTCATGATATTCAATAAGTGGGTACGTAAATGAGAACTACAAACCACATAGGGTTTTCTTTTAGATGTTCAAGAATGACTATTGCGTAGCACGCTGCCAAATATTACAAAGCTTTGGTTGTTGGGCTTTACGCAACCTTTCTCCTAATGCTGCTGATGTTGATGGCCATATGAGATGCAGATTTGCAGTACTGATGTTCGAATTGGGTATTACTGTAGAACTTCGGAGGCAAAATGATATTGCCAAAAAAACGCCTATGTAATATTTTGCTCGACCTTCCTAGCATGTTCCCCGTTGTTCAATACACACTAGTTCCATAAGACTCCAGCTCCGTCCATAGTCTTGTCTTTCTGTACAGTCCAGAAAACAATACCACAACTACAGTATAAAAATAAGAAGAATGAAAGCCAAAAACGCCCGGTAAATGCTATGTTCATTATGGCAATCCTTGAATCGGTCAGCTTAATAGCTGCAAGGACAGGCAAGGGTTGAAGCGATATTTAAGTTCTATGAGAATGCAAAACGTGAGAGATTGAGTTTCTTTGGCGGAAGGTCGATTTCGTCCTCATCTTCCTCGTCACTAGCGGGAATAATCTGGTCTTCGCTGCCGCATTGGTTTAGGTCTGCAACCTCGTCCAAGTTGACCTTGGGTAGGGGCACAAATACCGGGTTAACAGGTACACCAGAGAGGAACTGCCTATCGATGCTGCTACGTGGCTTAGGCAGCTTGGGAGACATGGGAGCGTTCATTGCACGAGCGCCGAGACGTTGTAAAGGTGTCATGCGAGAGGCAGCTGTCGAGGGAGCCGTCGAGGGAGTAGATGCTGCGCTAAAGATAGAAGATCGACGCGATGTAGTTGAGGCGGGAGTCGCGACGGGCTTAGAATAAGAGAACTGGCGAATATCTGGTCGAGCGGGAGTGAATGAGGTTTGCGACAGAGGCGCGGCGGACGATGGCGGGGGCATAGAGTCATCAAGAGATGACACAGGAGTCTCATCATCCTTGACGAACGAGAACTGGCTCTCGCTGTCACCAGTTCTTGAAGTCTCTTGACTGTCCTTCTCTTCGAATACCGAAACACACTTCTTAGATTTGTCGGCGGGCTTCCAGCCTTCAAAGTCAGGTAGAGCCATGAGCGCTTCGTCGAGTGAGTCGTCCGACAACAGGTACGCGTCACTCTTCGCCCGTCTTGGACTCCTCCGTGGCTTGGGTGCCGGGAAAAACCTGCTCTTCTGTAGCAAAGCTTCATCAGATACCATCTCATTCTCGGCACACAGGCGCGCTTTCTTGGGCGGTCGGTTGGCAGGATCAGTTGAGGGGACGGCAGGTGAGTTATATTCGGCGCCCAAGGAAGACGTGCGCCTCGTGGCAGTGGGACTGTTGACGAAACTGCTAAGCATGTTGGATATGGGCTCCGTGCGGCGGCGGTGAAGCCGTGGAGATGTACGTGTGCGGTCGGCTTCCGATCTTCGCGAGTTGCTTAGAACAGGTCGTGTTGTTTCATCCAGGTACGGTCTGGGGAGCGGGAACACACGCGGAACCAATCCTCCTCCTGTAATCTGGGAAACTCTCTGAGGATCAACTTCGAAGCAGTTGGGGTCCATCTCACCCATAGGTATCCGAGTTTGTCCTTTGAAGTAAGAGTTGATGGGTTTCATGGTAGGTGGGGATTGGTCGACGGCACCAGTAGCCAGCTGCGAATGCCTTCTCTTGGACGGCGTTGTAGAAGTGACAATCGAGATCTTGGTGATGGGATTCATGTCGCCTCTGGCGATCGATCGCGCCACCTCGGGCTCGACAAAGGCACCGATGAAGGGCATCTCGTCCGCCGTCCTCGTCTCGTCCAATTCCGTCAAGTGAACAAGCTCACGCTTGGTAGGGCAAAACACCCATTGATGCAGGAATGTCAGTTCGGCCTGATAAAACTGTGTCAAGTAGTTTTCCGATACCCGCTTGCCCTGAAACTGAATCATGCGCACTATTCGCTCGGGTGCCTTGGTCTTGCGAAGCATGCGATACGCTGTCTTTAATCCAACGCCTGGAAGTCCGTCTAGATAGTCGCATCCGCTCAAGATGGCCATTCGTCGAAATTCAGTGTCAGACCAGCCAGTCAATGAGACCTCTCGGCAGGCGCAGAAATCCTTGCGGTTGATTTCAATACAATTGCCATACTGGTCTAACTTGGTCAGAAGCTTCTTAGCACCGAAAACGAGGAGGTCAGAGTCGTCGGAGATGATGCCGTTGATAAGGCCCTGTCGTTCGAGGTAGACAAGCTGGGCATCGGCTTCATAGGGGGCGACAACGTAAGGGATGTCGAGCTTTTTGAGTAGTTGGATGAGGGCGGATGCCATTTCGGGGGTGATGTCGATGCATTTCTGAAACTCTTGAGTAGCTTGCGCAGGCTTTCCAGCCCTGAGCAGTTCCATTGCAGCCTTCTTTTTCTCATCTCTCTTCTTGGCACGAGAATCTTCTGTGGCAGCTTTGCTGGGGAGGTAGTCACCATCGAAAACCATGTAAGGTGTCACACCGAAATGGCGAAGCATGCGAACACGCGTCATGGCAGCATTTAAGTACCTGGTAATAGTGTCAGTCTGTTAGTATAGAATGGAAATGCATCAACTTACTTCTGGGTTGGCTTATCTTGGCCGAGCTCCAAGGCACAGCAGTAAGCGGCACGATGGAGCCAGCCATACGCGTCAACGCCGAGGGTTTGGCCATTGTACTTTTTAAGCTCGGTTGGCTTCTGGATTGACTTCAGAAGAGGGAGAAGCCCTCAGAATGTGTTAATATCAAATGCAAGGGGTTGCTTGGGTGGGATATAAGCCATACCGGATACACCCATGCTGAATGCTGAGCCGCGTCAGTGATGGTGGCAAGAACAGACAGTCGGGCGTTGCACTCGCAGCCCCAGCAGGGACTTGGGCAGCTTCAAACCAGCAGACTTTGGTGTTGCATGCGTCAACAATGAATCATTTAGATGGACTGTGATGAGCTCTGTTGTGCTGAGGTGGGCAGACGCGTCGAAAAGTTGATATGCACGCGGTGCAAGATCGTACAGCAGGCCTTGAATATCGGAGGCGATACTATTGAGATTGACAAGCCAGGAGAAGCATAAGAGACAGAATTTAAAGACAAGCAAAGCCGCAAGTGGATACAATTGACAATCTGGTTGAGAGACCCAAGATGCGATCCCGAGGCCAAAAAGTGGCTGAAGTCGAGATGTCCAAAAGCAGTGGAGATATTTGCCTGAGGTGATGAATGTCAGCCTGGCACCGAGGTACGTGAGGCAAAGTACCTCCTTGTTTTCCCCTCAACTGCCTTCCATGGCAAAGACGCGACCGACCCTTGAAGCTGCTATTTTAATGGGACTAGGCGCGTCGATAGGCGCAGAGCAGCCATTCCTTGGGCCACTAAAACCCTTGGAATAAGTCTAGTTCCCGCTGCTACTATTTCCCCAGCAACTTCTGTTAGACCCCACCATGACACTGTCGAGTCTCATGTGAGAGGTGTAATCGTCGTGAAGAGCTACCCTACAAAGAAAGTCAGTATGGTTTGTCATCGCTCAACATGTTGTCATTTCCATCCAAGCTGGCAGTAATAGTGGATGATTGCTTTACCATGGTTAGACGCATTGTGTTAGTAGTTAGGCAAGGATTCGATGTTGCGGTTTGGTGTTTCACTTGCTGTCAACCGTTGATCCAACACACTTGAAATACTATACCGATTTTAGTTTCCAATCAATATTCAGGTTAGTAACGTGCAATTAAAAAACCATACAAAGACAGGATAACCAAGTAAGCACGTGGTTATAAAGATCAAAACAAATCTTCACGAGTTGCTCTTTAAGAAGTTTCTTTACCCGACATACATCCGCCACCTTGTTAGTTCCACACCGACATCAGTGGAGCCGAAAGCTTCCAGTCCAGAATCCGAGAGGGAAAAAATCCTTGCAAGTCACAGCAACTATAGTTTACACAAACCTCCAACATTCATATTTCTCGTGACAAAAACAACAGACAAGATGCCTTCCACGCTTAACAAGACGCGCAAGCAGATTTCAAAAAAGCGCAATGGCGTTATTAACGCCCTACACGAAAAGTCCAGAGACTCAATGCGTCTTCACAAGGCGGGTGTAAGAGACCAGCGTATTGAGAAGCTGGCTGCGGCTAGAGGCAAAAAGGAACAACCACTAGGTACGATCCACCCAAGAAACTCATTTGATTATATATTGTCTGACACAGGCTCAGTTGACCGTGTTGCTTTCTTCCAGCAAGCTCTCCGCCTCAAAGACAGAGAGAACAAGGGTACTCCAGAGCTCGATGAGGTTCAGCGTATGATTCACTCGTAGGTTTTTCGCATAACTCACTTAGTGATGATTAGAAACTGACCGAATTTCTCAGTTTCGTTCACCAATATGATGAAGAGTATGACGAGGCTAAAAAGAGCCGCCGTCCTGGTCGTCCTGCCAGTGTAAAAGAGGATCTTCTCAAAGCCAAGATCAACACCCTCGAGGATGAGTACAAGGGTGGCTTCAGTATGTCCTTCGCGTTCATAATGGGTAATAAGGAAACTGACATGCTACTAGTACTTCCTGATCTGTTGGATAATTCCAATGTCAATGCGCTTCACCTTTGGGAGGGCTCTTGGTCCTATCTCACTCAATTAAAATGGATCAAGGTTAACAGTGAAGGCAATGTCAGGCCAACCAGTTTCCCTTCGGGCGGCACTAACTAAATATTCAACATATAGAAATGCCTTGAGAGTAACAAGCATATCACCAGGTGGATAATCACCGCATCCCATTGCAGCAGAGTCGGCCCCTCGCCTCATGCTTAGCCGCCGCTTGGATGACAAGGGGTCGAGAGTGGCAGGAGTCCAACACATTCGATGTTCGACATATCCAGCTATGGGACTTAGAAACCAAAAGTTACTGCGCTTGAAAAATTGGGCATGAAGGACAATTCTTGAGACGCACACAACAATATCAAGGTTCCACACTGGCTGTGTGTGCCTCATGAAAATGCGAGCCTGCAAAGACATCTGATCGACTTGCCTGGAAGACAGATAGCGTTCCTCGATGACGAGACCACAAAGAATCCTGAACATGGCAGCGGGAATCTGCCCTGATGCTGAATATCTGATCGACACATTCGTCACATTACTGATAGCTCTCCAGCTGTCAAGTTTGAGGGATTGGAGTCAGCCATTATTATAGAGATCATCGAGCTTTCATTCAAGCAGCTGGAAATCTTGAGAATATGCATCTGTGAGAACATTGAAGTATAAGTCTCAAGTTATGGAAAAAGTGTTATTTGTTATTGTTCAGGCCTGGGGTCTTCATTTGGTACGAGGATTTAGAATCTGAGGTTAGTGGTCGTTTTAGCTGAATCTGGTGGGGGCTTTCTGGCGATACGTATACCCCCCAGGCTTGAAACCCTTTTTCATATATCCATGATGAGAACCGAATTGATAGCATTAAAATGAAGATCTTATTCTTATCTGATGATATTAATCAATAGAGCCTATATATTATAGGTGAACTTTCGTTATACTTAATCTTGTGCCACGTGATGGTTATAGCCCCGCTATGACCTGAGGATCGACCAGTTAGCTAGCGGCCGGTAACTTGTCGTCCCCAAAAATTTCAGGACGAAGCTTCTGATTTAGAAGCTTTTCTCATCATCCGTGTACAACCTCAGTTCATTCCAATTCCTTCACCACCACCCTTTTTTATTTTTATTTCTTCAGATACACTCTCGGCCCCTCTACACTACTCCCTCAATATTCTAATCACAATGTTCACTGCTCGTAACATTACCCGATCGGTGCCCCGCGTCGTCTCCCGCATCTCGGGCGCCGCTCTGCGACAGACCGCCCGTCCCGGCGCCTTCATCAAGGCCACTTCTGCCCTGCGACCCGCCCAGGCTGCTTTCTCAACCACCGTCCTCCGAAAGGCCGCCGAGAGTGATGGTGAGCTCATCGCCAAGCTCGAGAGCGAGCTCAAGATCGAGGAGGATATGAAGGCCAGCGAGCAGGACCCTGCCAGCATCAAGGACTTCCTCAACAATAGCGCCTTTGAGCTCATCGACACCCCCGGCCAGGAGGTTGTCAAGCTGGTTCGCAACTATGGCGAGGAGAAGTGAGTTTTCGTGAACCATTTGACTCTTTATGAGCTACAACTAATGCTCCAATCTCAGGATCACAGTCAGCTTCTCAATTGCAGACATCACCAACTACGACCCCTACGCTGAGGAGAACGCCCTCGAGGAGGAGGGCCTCGAGGATGACGGCATCCAAGGTAGCCAGCGCAACGCCCGCGCCAATGAGGAGCTCGATGAGGAGCTCGACGAGGACGCCGAGGAGGAGAACGCTGCCCCCATCAACCTGTCCATTGTGGTCGAGAAGCCCGGCAAGGCCCCAGGTGCCCTCAACATCGACGCTACTGCCCAGGACGGCAACATCGTCGTCGAGAACCTCTTCTACTACGACGACGCCAAGGTCGCCAAGGTCGCCAAGGTCGAGTCTCCCGAGGCCGCCCAGAAGCGCGCTGACGTCTACCCCGGCCCTCCCTTCGGCAGCCTCGACGATGACCTGCAGGTCCTCATGGAGCGCTTCCTCGAGGAGCGTGGCATCACCCAGGCCCTCGCTGTCTTTGTCCCCGACTACGTGGACGTCAAGGAGCAGCGCGAGTACACTCGGTGGTTGAACAACGTCAAGGCTTTCATCGATGCTTAAGCGGTCGTTGGGTCGATGCGATAAAAAAGTTTACAAGAGGGAAGAGCAGAGGAGTCTTCGGTTCAGAAATGATGTGTTAAAATAGGAATTGCCACTCTTGTTGTACTATAGGATAAGATCCATCGAGATCAAATGCATGTTAAGATATATATGTGTAACGATATGTATGAATGCTGTCTCTATTTGGTTTGCCATCCGGTGTTGTCGGTAATGAATGTGTTAGCTGTCAAATCAGACCAACAAATACTTCGCATCGAAATCAGTAATATGGTCGACAATTATGCATTGTAACGAGAATCTTGCTATCTAGTTCTGCAATAATCCCAAGCCCCCAAAACTCCCACAACTCCAAGTAACGAGTGCGCAAGCCCGCCATGCATCCACCCTCGGGGTCCATCGACTTCTGATATAAGGACCGCCCCCATGCTACTCTCCGGCGCAATGAAGCTCTATCCCAGATGTGACTTTCTGACACGGAAAAAGTCTTAAAAATATACTTCGCACAACAATCCCAACAACTGTGTCCCAGTGCCTCCTTCAATTGTTCCTGTTTGCAGACTAGAACGCATCTAACACACGATAAAAACGAACATCTGAAGCAGAGACGGTTCTCTACAACACACCTTCGAGCGACCACTCGCCTTTCTGAGCCCTCTCGAGGACCTCGAGGCCCTTGTCGGTAAGATCAGGCTTGCCATCGTTACCCGTGACATGCTTGAAAAAGACAGGCTGCCACGTTTCTTTGTTGGCCTCACGTTGACGGGCCTTCTCACGCTGAGCCTCTTCCAGCTCGACCTTCACCTGGGTGGCCTTGCCGAATTGCTTCGCGTGAATAGCATCTGTGACACCACCCCAGAGGGTCAAGGACTCGTTGGGTAGCTGCTTTTCCTTGGGAGGAACGATCTTGGGTGCGACATTAAGGGGTGCAATATCGATGATGGTGAACTGCTCTTCGACTGGTACAGATTTCTACCATCAGTTAGTTTGTGAACTCATGCGAGATCATGTTTGTACTCACAACAGGCCTGGGGCCAAGAGTGAAAACGACCTTCTCCTTCCATGGCCCACTCAGCCGAGCAAGAACATCCTCCTCAAGAACATCCTGTACTCGAGACTTGTCATCGTTCTCTGGATCATATTTGAAGACAACACCGTCGATCTTGTTTGTCGTGCGTCCCAGCCAACCCTCCTCCACATAGTGCAGAATGACCTTGATTTTGGTCTTGGGGCAGGTGATATAAGCCATCTCGCTAACCGAGACACTCAAAGCGCCACGGAGAAGACCGCCCAGATGCGCCGCCGGGTGCGTAAGTTGGTACGTCTCGCCATCATGCTTGTCGAGGGTGATGAAGATGCCCATGTTGTGTTCACCGGGGAGGACCTTGACGGAGGTACCTGTAAACTTTGCAGTGATCTGGTCGAAGCCGCGGGCGGTGATTCCCTTCTCAGGGCAGGTAACGTTAAAGGCGCTGACAGGAGGGTGGTGGGAAGTCTGTTCGGTGAGATACGAGACGCGGACAAGCTTGTCATCCTTCGTAGCGCCATGCTGGGGCACTGAAAGCGAGAGGTTCGAAGCATTCTTATCACTCTTGGCTGCCGCCTTCAAAGCTCCAAGGCCGCCCTTGGAACCGCCAT
The DNA here is from genome assembly GCA_013184455.1 of Fusarium continuum. Classification (NCBI taxonomy): domain Eukaryota; kingdom Fungi; phylum Ascomycota; class Sordariomycetes; order Hypocreales; family Nectriaceae; genus Fusarium; species Fusarium continuum. The sequence continues at coordinate 47,349 of JABCKB010000371.1, forward strand.
TGGTCTGCTGAAGGCTTGATGTGTTGATTCTCGGAGCGTTATCTTCAGTTTCCCAGTTGCACTAGACGGCAGTCAGCATTTCTGCCATCTGGATTGTCGCGTGTTCTCTTATACGGCGGTGAGAGCTGAACAGGCTCACATACCCTGAAGAATTCGCCGAGACACGAGTTGTAAGGCTTGCATGGCCTTCCCTTGGCGTACTTCAGATCCTTGGTCAGCCAGAAGCGGACGACCTCAAGCATGCGATCGAGGGGATCATCAGAGGTGCCTATAGCAACAAATGCATTGGGGGCATCGATATATGTCCAGTATTCCAAGTTCGGGGTGGGTTCGAGCAACTGCGACGGCAGCGAGAATCTAACTGCTGCAAGGTCCGAAACGCCGATAAACCTGTCGTCGCAATAAGCGGTCAGCATTGGAAATCCAAGTATAGCATTGGCCATTGTTATTATCGCAAGTTTTGATGTTCGTCTGGCCCTACTTCCGTTGCTTACTCCGCTATGCGTGGAGCGGATGGGACTTCCGATCTCGCTGGCTGGGGCGATCTTGCCCCCCAACAAAGCGGTGGAAGCTATCGCAGCACGCTGATATCGCCAACAAATATGGTGAGTCTCTTACTTCTTCAAAATCCCCAGAAATGTTCGCAACTTGGATCCATCGCTCTGAGACTCGTCAGGCGCGTCGACCGTGGGTGGCGCTGTCGATGACGACATGGTCGTTGATAAGCTTGGCTCGGAGAAAGAAGACGCTGACTGCGGCGGCGGTGGACGATGCTATTGATACTGCTACTGGCGTGAAGAACAACGACACGCAGCAGAAGTTGATGCGGTGGATGTGCAAGAACTTGCTGGTAAAGTAGTAGGTATGAGAGAAACCACCCTGAGGACGTAAGAAAGGATGGAGGGTGCGAGGGAAAAAAAGAAGGAAAAAAGGAATAAAGACTTGGGATGCAGACTGAATCGCAGGAGTCAAGAAAGGAAGCGGGCGGCGGTGGTGACGTTTTTGGCGGGGTGGGTAGCAGTCTGGGCCAAAATGTTAGCGACTGTTAAGATTCGGGGACTCGAGGTACCTGGCTAGACAGCCTGTCCATGCGTAAACTCCATGTACCTTGCTTCCTGCCGTGCTTCTAGGCTCAAACGGCCAACGTTCCATTGGAACGTGCGTCGATGGCTCTGGATTGGCGGGGTGAGAAGAAAGTGGTAAATGTTGAGATACCGTTTTTTGTAGTGTCCGTTTGCAAATGGAAGTGAGGGCATATTCAATTTTTCTTCGAAATTTTATCCTACATGTACATTTTCCAAGTATTTTTAATATTAATCTTGCAATATTTGTGCCTATGAGCATCTAACAACAATCTTTGACTAGATTCGTGCTACTGTACTACAGAGGACATGATCGACGCATGGATGCTGCTCAACCACCTCAAACGATAGGACAGACCTTTTTATCGTGTATTGCTTTCTACCGTTGGTAGCACCAAACTTGGACAAGCCAATCATCAGCGCACATGGGCAAAGTCTTAGAATTTGGTCTTTTCCATTCGCCCATTTAGCGCAGCGTTGCATTCAAGAACTCGATTCTCATCAAACAGCACAAGCACGAGGTCTTGTTGAGAATGATCAATGGTGTCAGACTAACCTGTCATCGGGCTAGTAATGGATGTAAATTCATTATCATCTTGGAAATCACTGCCATAGGTCCTTGTAATTGGCTAATCACCATATGTACTCGAACGTTGGAGATAATGTCAACCACTTGTAAGCCTTATTAGTTTCAATTACAGTCGATGCATCCAAAAACATTGCAGATCGAAGCATCATCAAAATCCATATCAACCGATTTTATTAGTTTTTAATTCCACCCTCAAGACGTCGCTCTGGAACTTTCAAGTTCCTTCCGTACGCATCATCTCATTGCAGCAATACAACTCTCCCCAGGATATCTCAAAAGTTAAGAAGAAGAAAAAACAACAGCTCCAGCTGTATAATGACAAACAAGAAGGGGGGGGAGGAAGGCAGATGAAAAGGACAAACACATCAGGGCCACTGGGAGACACTATTTCAGTCCCCGCCTGAGAAGTGCCGCGGAGTCATCTTTGACCCCCTTCTTGTAAACAGTAGACATGCTTCCTCGGGGAATGAAATGAAATACAGTAATGATACGCCCCAAACTCCTTGCGGAAGCCTTTTAGCAGTTCTAATAAATGCAGCCAAAGTACCTCCCTGTCCGTTTTGCTCGGTATTTCCAAACATGTCCATTCCTCAAACGCCGTGTCCATTGATGGGAAGGCCTGACCCTAACGGATTGAGCCGGCGCGCAGTGTCGTTTTATATTTGTTGATCACTGCTGATAGATCGCGAAAAAAAGAGTTTCATAAATCATGAGCATCTTGGGTTTGGCAACAAGTTATTGCTGCTGCTCATTACCCCAAGCAGTGTCGTTGATGAATGAGTCCCAGGAGGGCTCATCAGTATAATTTTTGGTTGGCGTGCTGTAGTCCCCGTTGCCCCAGTTCATAGCATCTAGGACATCGGGATACTTCTCGCCGCCAGCACAAAGCTCAGTGTCATCATCTTTGAAGTATTTAGAGTCGTCGGCATAACCAAAAGACTGCTGGGTACCCCAGTTCTGGGGCTCGCCGTAAAGCGCCGGACTGAAAGTATCGTTCATACCGACGCCACCCATCAACATCTTAGCCTCAGCAGGTAGCTCAGCGGTAAATGCTGAGCCTTCAGAGTTAAAGTCCATCATTGCCGGAGGCTGCACAGTCCCGAAGGTGGATGCGCATCTGGACTGGGGCGTTTCGGGATGGGACCCTGAGCCGGGGGTGAGAGCGGGTGGTGACATAGCGCCATCGTTTCTTGACTCGGAAGGAGACAGACCCGACATAGAGTGGCTTCGCTCGTCATGCCTGTTGGTTTGCTGTCCGTAGTTAACGGGCTGGAAGCTGGCGTCGAAGTGCTGCTCCATCGGGCTAGAAACGCCGTTGTTCTGTGCATGAGGTACCGAATAGCCAGGAGTTGACCATCGGTGAGACATCGACTGGGCCTGGCGCTGAGCTTGTGGAAAGAATTGAGCAAAAGTCTGGTTGATCTCGTTGTTGCGCCAGTCAGCCTCCGTAGCCGATAGTAGCTGTGACATAGCCACCCGGTTTGTGAGATAGGCATCCACCCTCGCGTTCAGCTCAGCGTTGGAAGTCTGCATGTTGGACTTTAAAAGTCGGTAGGAGCGGGGGAAATCGTCGTCCTCCTCTTCATACATCTCTTCCTTCATAACGATCTCCTCAGTAATGCGGAACGCCTTTCCGGTTCGCTTCTTGTGAATTTCACTAGCCATCTTGGCGGACTGGACACGGGCTTCAATGCTTCGGTCCGCTCGCCTAGAGGCTGCTATGTATGCTCGCTCCTGGTTCTCTTCATGGGATCGCTCAGTCTAGAAAACTGGTGTCAGTGACCGTGCTCGGATGTACATGCAGGAAGGACAGGAAGAAGTGCCTTTACCTTTCGCGCGGGCGCAGGCTTGGTGTTGGGACCGCCCATGTTTGCGACATCAAGAGATCTCTTAGGCATGTTAAGGTTATGGGGCCGGTGTTGCGTAGAAATATTGCAGGTGAGAAGCTACTGAGGTAGCTGGTACTGGCGTGAATTGGGTTCTATAGGAGCCGAGAGTTGTGCAGGTTCGCTGATTAAACTCAGGAGTGGCTTGGAGTTTTTACTCAGGGTCCTGGCAAGCAAAATGTATATTCGAGTGGATAATAGTAGATTGTATTGCTCGTCGTCGACCGGATATCGTAGAACGCGGGACGAAAAGCGGCTGACATGTATGTATTGGAGAGATGCAGAGACGAGAGAGAGGGGAAGTTGTGTTTAAAACAGCTTCAGCCTTAGGTTGCACCTTGCAAATCAATCTGCAGGTAGCCAAGACCTTGACGGGAAAAGAGACGATCAAATATGAACGAAGATGGAAGGATTTATGGTTAGAGCACAATAAACAACCAAGACATAGACCAAGAAGTAACACCGAGAGGCTGGGCCGTGGTTTGTATTATATACGAACAGGGCAAAAAAAAAGCAAGCCGGAGGAGAGCAACCCGCTTCAGCGGGTTACAGACGCAGGAAGAGCATGTAGCTCGATCCGAAGGCGATCCAACGACATTGATCGAGCGTAGTTATGACGATCGATCTCGATCAGAAGCTGCTAAGCACAAGGCACAAGTACCGCCCGGTATCGAATCCATCGATTTCAGGTTCCGCATTTCCCTTAGATGGACACCCCCGGCCCTGCTCCGGGCACCACACTGTCTCCCAGTGGCTGGGCTTGCTGGGCCGTGGCCATCCCCGCTCAAAGAACCGCCAACCACAGTGACCGGAGTTAAGGGATGCACCACTGTAGCAACATCTTAAGGTAGGGGCAGCTAATAGTTGAAGGGAGGGTTGAAGACATCCTTCCATTTCTCGTCAGAGGTAAACATACGGTCGAATTTGCTCCATTGTTTCAAAAGACTTGTATCAGCTCGAAAGACATCCAGGAACAAGAGATTCGACTTGAGATCCACGAATGAGGAACCCAGTTTGGGAAAACGGCAAAGCCTCGACCTTTTTGCTAGCTAGAACCCTGCCATCTTTTGCTCTGTGCCGCACATATGGGTAGATGGAACTTACTCTGGTACACAGCAACGCCTCTCGTAAACTTCCATGCTAAACAACGCCGAGTCAGTCTGTACCTATCGTCTACCCAGGTTGCCAATTTCGCAATTACTAAACGGTCTGCCAATTCTAATAAGAACCTGGTGGGTTGATAGTATGGTCGCCGGAGACGGCCAGCATGACCCTGTCGGCTCACTGCCCAAGCTATCGACGTTCAGAAAGGTTAACCATTCGATCACGGTCTTTGATCTAAAGACTTGACCTGGGGTTCTATTTATCCGACGGTAAATCTTTAATACCTAAACATACACGGC
>JABCKB010000372.1:0-11201 GCA_013184455.1 Fusarium continuum
AAACAAAAGCTAGGTCAGTTTTAGTATAAAACAATTTTTTACCTGCAGTTAAGTATTGCTATTAAAGTTTATTAAGCGGAGCATACAGGGAACTTTTCAAAGGCTGAGCTTCAGGTTTTCAAGGCTCTGCTTGTTGATTTAAAAAGCATTTCGCTGGATTAAATGATACGTGAAACACCACTGACCCCTAGACTTTCAAGTGAGTCACGAGATCCTTTCTCGGACCGACAAGTCACAAACCATCAATGAATGGGCATGCTTGAGTTGAGGTCCTAGCTTCAGCAGACGTCGGACCGACGACACGTCCCGTTAGTTCGCCCCCCGGCCCCAGATTCTCTTCTCCTTAACCCCAGCTTTTGCTTGGCCTGCATCGTGTCGTCTCACTACTGCGATCCCCAGACCCGTTGAACGCCCCTCAGAACGAATCCCAGAACCAGGGGCGCAATTCGCAATCACTTACAGGAGCTTGATTTTCTCCCGGACCGACGCCTATTGCCATAGCTGGAGTTATGACGATTGCTCCAAAGGCTTCGCGTCGGGCCTTGAGCTGACCTCGTCCCTTGTCGAGCTGACCCACTGGTGTTGAAGTTGGCCTCAACATACCCTTGGAAAGGGCCAAGAGTCCCTTTGAACACCCTTGCTCGGGGAATCGAACCAAGACTAGCCCAGCTGTTTTTCAAGTGGGAAAAAGCGCTTGATCTTACCTGTCGCGTCAAACCTAAATCATAGACATGGACCGAGACGGCGAGAGCGTGTCGTTAGACACCGTTTCACCCTCCACCACTCTCGCAATACCGAACAGGAAATCCTCTTCACAGGTCAAGCATGTTTCCGACGATGAGTTGAAAGGCCAAGCGCAACAGGCCGAGGCCAGCGCCGCCACGGCACTAGAGCACGAGTTGACCTTTCGGGACGCCGTTCGGCTTTACCCCAAAGCCATTGGCTTCTCGCTATTATTTTCCATGGCCATTATCATGGAAGGCTATGACATGGCCCTCATTGGTTCGTTTTATGGCTACGAGTCGTATGTTTCTCCCTGTCACAATGGCGTACAAAGTTTAATGAGCATTTAGTTTCCGTAACAAGTACGGCAACCAACCAGATCCCGAGGGTGGAATGGTTATCTCTGCAGATTGGCAGACATACATCCAAGTCGGCGGCATGTGCGGCCAGATCTTTGGCCTCTATCTGAATGGCTGGGTTTCTGACGCTATTGGATACAAGAAAACCATGATACTAACCCAGATCATCATGGTTGCCTTTACCTTTATCCCATTCTTTGCGAAGAATATTAAGATGATCCTTGCTGGACAGATCCTTATGGGAATTCCATGGGGTGTCTTCCAAACTTTGACGTTGGCATATGCGTCTGATATCGCTCCCGTCGTCCTTCGACCTTATCTCACAGCCTACGTGAACCTCTGCTGGGTTATCGGCCAGCTGATATCAGCAGGAGTTTTGCGCGGGTTCCTCAACTTGCAGAACGAATGGTCTTACCGGATTCCCTTTGCTCTCCAATGGATATGGCCTCCGTTTATCATCCTCGGCACAATATTTGCTCCCGAGTCTCCTTGGTGGCTGGTTCGTATGGGTCGCCACGGCGATGCTAAGAATGCCATCCTCAAACTTGTCAGCCCCAAGCCTGATCTCAAATTTGATGCCGACGCTCAAGTCTCTATGATTCACGAAACAAACGAGCTTGAAAAGACCACGTCTGCAGGTACCAATTACTGGCACTGTTTCATGAGGGCTGATCTGAGGCGAACCGAGATCGCATCCATCACCTACGTTGCTCAAGCCATGTGCGGTAGTGTTCTCATGGGCTACTCTGTCCAATTCTATGAACGCGCGGGCCTCTCGTCAAACAGCGCATTTACTCTTAATATTGTACAGTATTCCGTCGGTGCTATTGGAGTCATTCTTTCATGGTTCCTCATGTCCAGATTTGGCCGTCGGGTTCTTTATATCGCGGGTACAACTTCGCTTTTTCTCATCCTTCTTGTCGTCGGTGGTCTCGGTTTTGCAAGTCAATCCAAGACTGGTCCCTCTTGGGCAGTCGGCAGTTTGCTCATATTCTACACTTTTATCTACGATCTAGCTGTCGGACCTATCTGTTACACCATCGTCGCAGAGATACCATCCACGCGACTCAAAGCGAAGACGATTGTTCTTGCGCGTAACTTCAACAATATGGCTGGCCTGATCAACAATACCCTGATGCCAAGGATGCTTGGTGTCCATGCTTGGAATTGGGGAGCCAAAACTGGTCTATTCTGGGCCGCATTCTGTTTTCTTATCATGATCTGGGCATATTTCCGTCTTCCGGAGCCCAAAGGCAGGACTTTTGGAGAGCTGGATGTTTTGTTTGAGCATAAAGTCAGCGCGCGTAAATTTGCCACTGCGCGTGTAGATCAGTTTGGAGATCGCACCGGTGCTGTCGAGGTTGATGTACATGTTAAATAGTTGGTTTACGATTATGGGAATATGATTTCATTCAGGTACGAACTGTGAGGAGGATCTCAACTGCAGTCACAAGTAATCTAATCTCTTATTTTGACGCACTTCTCGCCGTGCATGCAAGCAATCAGCCAAGACATCCTCGCCCTACATCGGCATCTCTAGTCTGCAGTAAGCCAGTTGACACGTCAGTTGATCTTGGCCTCTGACTAAATGGGGAAATAATCGGTATTTCTTAAAAAAAGCAATAGGCAGCGGTGAAAGTCGATGTTGCGCTGGGGAAGCTCTCAACCCCAAGGTACGGGATCTGATCTCGGACCATCGAGATTACAAACGGCGTTCTAGCGCCAACCTTAAGCAAGCACGTCTTCTCCCTTCACTGACGAGTAGCGACAGATGATCTACGGGGGGGCCCACCACATAAAATTCCTTCTCGTCGGGTGATTGGAATAGCTCTAGTTACACGACCACCTCTGTCGGACCGACGACACCGGCAAGCAGAGACCATTGGGGCGTAATCTGGGGGTCTAGAGATGCCGGCTGAATGGACTACTTATTAGGCAAAAGCCGGTCTCTTGCTCTTGTGCACAGAGCAACCTTTCTTCATTCCTATATTTACCGTCGTTCCTTTTTGGGTTGGCCACTTTCTTTGAGCAGCAAGAAGACGACAGCAGAGGCAAAAGCTGACTAGACACACCAGAATCACCATAAATGACGATCAAGATCAACGCGTCCCGCCCACGGTGGCACCCCTCGCCCACTTACCATCTCAAGGCACCTCGAGGATGGATTAACGACCCTTGCGGGCCCGGGTATGATGCTTCAACTGGTACATATCATTTATCGTATCAATGTATGTCCAGTCCAGAAGCTGTTATGTTTCGAGCGCCCAGGTTGAGCTCTGATCTAATTGCCGCCAGGGAATCCCAAATCATGCGATTGGGGTGACATTACCTGGGGCCATTACACAAGCAGAGACGGACTAACATGGAAGAACAACACGCAAAACCCCGTCTTAGAACCATCTGAGCCCTACGATAAAGAAGGGATCTTCACGGGCTGCCTTCACCCTACGGGACTTCAAGGAGAAGAGGGTCAACTGACTGTGATTTACTCCTCCATCACCAATCTTCCCATTCACTGGACTCTACCGTACACTCGCAATTGCGCTGGGTTATCGGTAGCAACTTCAAGCGATGGCGGTAAGACTTGGCACAAGAGCGGCCAGAATCCCATTTTAGAAGGCGAACCCGACGATGTTACCGTTACAGGGTTTAGGGATCCTTTCTTATCGGAATGGCCCGCTTTGGACGAACTTCGGGGTGAGGTGAGCCTTTATGGTTTCGTTTCTGGTGGTGTCGTCAATGGGGGACCTACAGTATTCCTCTATGCAGTCTCACCAACCGACTTGACACAATGGATGTACCTCGGCCCTTTGGTCGATCTACCCACGGGTTTCAGCCCCTCTGGTCGCTGGGGCGGCGACTTTGGCGTCAACTGGGAGTGCGTTAACTTTATGACTCTTCACAACCAGTCTGAGGAATGTGCATTTCTTCTTATGGGAACAGAGGGCGGGGTGAAGCCAGGTGCCGAGGACAACAGCGGAGTGTGGTCACTTTGGATGGCTGGGTCTCTCGAACAAACATCACAAGGTCCCAAGATGAAGCCTGAGTTCAGCGGAATTCTGGATCATGGATGTCTATATGCACCTAATTCATACGAACACCCTATCACGAAAAACAGAATTGTGTGGGGATGGCTAAAGGAAGATGAGTTGACTTTGGCTCGACGCGAATCCAAGGGTTGGACTGGATACTTTTCTATCCCGAGAGAATTGTTTCTGTACACTGCCGACAACATTACGAGAGCAGCCGCCTCATCACTGCAGGATGTCGGTTGCATCAAAGTGATAGACAACAACAGGGGATCAAAGACGGTACATACGCTGGGTATCCGGCCCCTACCAGACTTGCAGGGACTAAGAAGGGACAAACCCTTGTACTGGAATAATTTTGACAGCCACGCCAATCTAGGCAAACTTCTCAACACACATTCTGGAAGTTGGGAGCTGGAAGCTACGATAAGGGTATCGCCACAGGGCCGAGGAATAGGATTTTGGATTCGACACAACAAGGACCTTACTGAAGGAACGGCAATTTACTTCTCTCCGCAGAATGAGCAGATCTCAGTGGACAGGAGTAAGTCAAACCACGAGGTTGATATTCGAAAAGATGCTGTATCTGGACCATTTACTCTGTTCTACTCGGACAGAAATGGATCAGAAGAGTTGGAAAAGCTACACCTGCGCATCTTCTGCGACGGCGACGTCCTTGAAGTCTTTGCAAATGATCGCTTTGCTTTATCGACTATGGTCTATGCGGATACCAAGGAATGCACCGGCATCAGCTGTTTTATTGACAGTCAAGGGACAGACGGCTCTGCTTTTGAGTCAATCAAGTTGTGGCAGAATATGAAGGATGTAGTTGAGGTGGATGAGCCCGTCGTCTATCAGCGAAGTCAGCTTTAATGAAAGTCTCTATCTTTATCGGCGCTCAGTGCTGGTTCTTGGAAGTCCAGGTAGCATCTCTGAAACTGTTCTCTGCAGCAAGACAATGAATGATATGAGTCATGACAGCTATTATGGCAGAATGGCATGTGCAGTAATTATGGTTTGCCAGTCCTAAATTCATATTTACCCAACTAGGACAATGCGAAAGTAATCTAGATTTTTGAAAAAATTGTAGTGTTCTACGGATGTGAGTGTTGCTTTTGATATCAGCAGGTAGATCCGTGTTCCACGAGCCAAGGACGCAGGGCGCTATTGACATGACCGATTACCTCAGATACCGTCATACTATCTAGCTTAATATAAATACGAACTACTGCTACCTTTCCACAACTTTTTGACTCCCTTTTTATTTAATTACTTATCTAAGTACAACGTTCAATAAACCACCATGTCGTCCTCATCGAACCCGACCCCAAAGACCATCACAGGCGGATGTCTATGCGAGTCTGTCCGTTACCAAATCTCATTCCCCAAGTCCCATGATCTTTCCAGAGACTCTCTCGGTTGCATCTGCCAGTGCACGCAGTGTCGCAAACAGACCGGGAGCTTCTTCTGAGCAACAGTGACCGTCCCCGTCTCAGCCATAGAGTGGCAAGGCGACTCGGAGGATAATATCAAGAGATATTACAAAACAAAGGAGATCGCCCGAGGATTTTGTCACAACTGCGGCTCGTTTCTATTCTGGCATCCTGAGGGTAAAGACATCAGCATCGCGACTGGAAGCATTGATCCCCTCTATCTATTTGGCGAGGGAGCTCATGACACTAACGGCGAGGTGCCGGAGGAAGGGTTTGCGCAGGAGATTTTCAGCGGGAAGTTTAACATTGAGTTTTGTGAGAGTGAAATCAAGGGCGTTACGAGCGATATGCCTGTGGTTCATAGAGGGAAGAGATGTCAGGGTAATAGTGCAAACGCTTGAGCTCATTGGAGGAAGTCAAGCTGGACACCAGTCATTTGTTTATTCATGTCTATCTCTATAATTGCATTCGCTTTCTGCATTCCTTGGGGGTGGTGATAACGACCGTGGGCGAGGACGTGGTATCGGAATGCCATGCTGCGTATTGGTACGACGAATCATATCACCAACTTCAGGATAATCAAGTCCATCTTTGGGTCTTTTGTCAAATATGCGCATATCAATTATGCTCAAGGGTTTGCGTTCCCAAATATCTCTGTAGATGTGGGCGTGCGTGATTGCCGTCGGTGCATCCACGCGTATCCGGTTCTGCTTATCACCTAGAATTGGAAGTGGTGAAGGTGAGGATGAAGATTTGTCTTGGAGTAAGAAGTCGAAAAGGGCTTGCTGCTGTTCATCTCGAAGTTGATAGACTCGTATTGTTTGTCGCTCTCGGCATGAATGAAAGTAAATGTTGGGGATAGTGTTCTGGTTTTCGGGACGGCGCTCAAATACGGCCACACCACCCAAAATGCGATCCTCGGCCCAATATCCAACAATATCAGCGACTCCTTCGGGATATACATCATCGTCAAGGTACGCATGGTGGCTGAAGAGTGTAGGTCCTGGGGGAACATCGATCATGCCCTCGGTTACTGGCATTTTCCAATTTGTAACGGCGTCGATGTCGCCCTGGTGAAGCCGATGATCAAGTTTGAACAAAAATACCGCTATTTGGTGTAGAGACACAGCGACTAGCTCAACTAGGCGTATTTTGAAAGGTTTGGAGCCAGGTTTGGCGCCCTGGTAGCATTTTACAGTCTTGTGGCGCCATGTCAGTTAGGAGGGCACAGCATTGAATATAATCGATAACTTACTTCGGGATCAAATCTAAGCCTTGTAGGCTCCCATTCTTTATAGTACTCTTGCGCCTTTTCCAAAGCTCCAGAGCACAGCGTCTCATGGTCGTCAATGATGTGCTCACCCATGATCCCAGGCAGCCTACGATCCCAAGCAACGTCGGCAACTGGTAGGCCATCAATAACTTGCGCGTAGGTGAAGTGTGCTAGCTCAGTAGAAAGAACATTTTTGATTGCTCGATGGAGCGTCTCGCGGTGGTGGTCCGAAGTGATAGCACTGAATGGTACGCAGCATTCATACGCGTTCCGCGCCGCTACTCGGAGCTTTTCCGTGTGAGCTTCGAGCTGCTCAGGATCCATTGGCAATATCGCTTGTTTTCTTTTGTTATTGTTGTTGTGTCAACGAAAACTCTGTTGGTTGGTCGAGTCATGAGTTGATAATTATACAGGTGGGCGGGGAACAACAAGTGCCGAAATAAATGATCGGCGTCGCATCAACTGGAAAAATAGCCGTCATCGTATAGGGGTCAGTACATCAGTTTGTGGCTCTTCGAAGCACTGAAAACGCAAGTTCGAGTCTTGCTGACGGCATTCCTTTTTTGTACTTTTTTTTTGTTACCAATCCAAGCCGGCAGCCTCACAGCATGAGTTAGTGATATGATGCTTTTTTTATACCTGTTTTTCAACATGGGGTACTCCGCACAACAAACTCAGGCCCTGCCTGCACCTGAATCTGCTATCTAGGTACTCAGGCGCAAATAGCATCAACGGCCATATTGATCCATTTCTAATTCCTGGGATCCTTCATGTAGCTCTGAGCCAATACTTCAAGTTCCTTCACCCTGGTATAATCGGCCAGACCAATCTGACTCTTTCCAGGGCCTGGGTTGAGACGCACATATTTCGTCTCACGGTGCTCGCCTCGCATGTTAAGTGTGTTGACATGACGGGTAAAGTCCTTAGCCTTGGCGTCAGTGTTGGTTGAGAACTTCATGACTTCTGCAGCGATACCGATGAGTTGAAATCATGACTCAGAGGGAGAATCGGGCTTCGTGTAACCTGTTCCGAGACTGATGACGCACGAGATGGCAGGCGGTGGCTCGTGCGATTGAACCAGCTCGTATCGCGAGTCACAGAGTTGATCAATAGGGTTTCTGTTGAGAAGGCCGCCGTCCCAAAAGATAAGGCGCTGGTCATCCTTAACTTTTGGGCTTGCGTTCAGGGAAAACTACTTCAGGGAAGTAGGTCGGAGCTGCAGGGGCTGCTCGAGTCGCGAGGCTAATTGTCGCGTTCTGGGACTGCTCGACCATGATGCTGTTGGTCTTGGAGCTGGTATAGATATTGTCATCCTTGTCGGTGCGTAGCAGAACCGTCTCCGATCGGTTCTGAGCGGTGGTGCAGCACATATTGTTGCCTGATTCAGCGAATTGCCTCCAGTCATCTAGCGAGAAACCCACACGCGACCAGACCCTGCGGGCTGAAGAGGTACATCGCCCTTCAACTTCCGATCGTTCTCATCCAGGCCATACTTGCAAAACCATGAAGATGTCATTTGAGCTCTTTCCATTTATAACTAAGAAGCCATCTCAGTTTTAACGCGTCTCAACTTATGCTGTGACGTGTGCGAAGATAAGAGTCCAAAGAATATCGGTGTCGTACAACTAACTACCCTACAGCTGAAAAAGTGGTGGCCGCATGTGGCTGACACGACATGTGGCGCAGCTGGATAAACCGGCTAAACTCAACGCAATCTTAGGTAATTGCGACATGGATCGTATCAAGGACACTCTGTACAGCCTCAGCCTCCCTTGATTCATTCATCATCATCTACCCAGTCACGTCACATCACGTCGCGTCTCTTCCCAACGCCAATTGAAAAGACGAGACACAGCACGCGAATGCACTACATGAATGCTCCCAATCGCTAGATCAAGACAGTCGGGCATGGGCACAGGCGCAATGGGGCAACAGCCGGATCTGCTGCCTCGCTCTGAGCACCGTTTCGAGGATGATGATAAGCCCTCGTCAGCGTCAGCGTCGTCCTCGCGACTGAACAGAGACAAAATCAGGTGTCTGGACGGTCTCAGAGGCATCGCTTGTCTTCTCGTCTTCAATTACCACTTCTTCTGGCCATGGACTCCCGTTATTATGCTGGGCTATGGCGCGTTTCCCCCACGTGCGCCCGAGCCGTATTGGGGATGGCAATCCCTACCCATCATCTGCCTCTTGCATCGTGGTCGTGCTATGGTTGCCATCTTCTTCGCCATCTCAGGCTATGTCATCTGTCGCCATATTCTCCGCTTGATCCATGAGCGCAAGCTCGATTCTGCTTACCAGAAGCTTGCTTCGTCCGTCTTCAGACGTGTCTTTCGTCTTTATATCCCCCCCACCATCAGCATGTTCCTGGTGGCTGTGCTAGCCCAGATTGGCGTTTTCCGATCCGAGTTCTCCATCTACAAGGGCCCTGACTCGCACTACATCAACGCTACCATCACCCACGCCGACCTTGCTGAGGGCAAGTTCTGTGTGAACGGAACCGCGGTGAACGGAGCACCGGGTATCGCGGGCTACCTGGGTATAGAGACTACAGCGTACCTGCGCAACACCACTGGCTATCCGCTAGGAAATACCACAGATTGGACTGACATGCTCCTTTGTGTCAACCACACGACGCGATCGTACGGACCATCTCAGCTCTACACGTTGGAATCTGAGTACGAGGCACAGTTCCCCAAGAACGATACCAACTCCACCAAGCCTGCAAAAGACACCACTGGTTTGGAACGACTCGCTGCAGTAACCTACCTCGACGATGATGATGAACTGAGTCTCTCCTTCGGCAACGCGTCTAATGCCACCACCCCACTAAACTTAACCTGGGTTCAGATGGGAGGCTCGTGGGAAGAACATCCCTTCATCCACCCCAACTTGACATATGCGCTCCAGAACTTTACAAGGTCCTATGCTGAATGGGCCAACCCTTTCAACTTTGGACACTACCACACACGCTACGACCCGCACACTTTCACAATTCCAATGGAACTTCGCGGCTCCATGTTCATCTACATCTTTCTCCTCGGCACAGCCGCTATCAAGGCTAAGTGGCGAACGAGAATTGGCTGCTTCCTCTCCGCATACAGTCTGTTCATTGGAAGATGGGACATGGCCACGTTCCTCGGCGGCATGCTACTTTCAGAGCACGATATTAGGCGCTCGTCCGATCTACCGCCATCTGCTGCTGGCGCGAGGACACGTGGAGGTGACTTCCAAAGAACGACAAAAGGAACAGCGCTGCGATGGGCTGGCACCGTCTTGGCGCTCTACTTCCTCTCTTACCCCGACTCCGGCGCCGAGTACACGCCCGGATTTGCGTACCTTTCGACCTGGGTACCCAAGTACTACATCCCGCTGTCTGGGTGGATGTTCTACCAGGCAATGGGTGCGGTACTGCTCGTGGCTTGTATTCTTCGCAGTCCAGTCCTCATTCGTCTGCTGGAGAGCCGTTTCCCGCAGTACCTAGGAAAAGTCAGCTTCTCGCTGTATCTCGTGCACGGGCCCGTGCTTCACAGTCTAGGCTTCTGGATCATGCCGAGATTGTTTGACAACTTTGGAAAGACGGGTGGCTATGCGATCGGGTGGGTTGTTCTGCTGGGGGTCACGTTTTATCTCACGGACCTGTGGAACAAGAAGATTGATGGCTGGAGTGTGACGGTTGGAAGGAGAGTAGAAAAGATGCTGGCGGAGGATTGAGGGGCTCGGGTAGTTCGATGGTGGAGGCAAGAAGTCAAAAGATGAGTGAATATCTATAAGATTGGGGAATGACAGGACTGTTGAGTTGTGTGATGGATGGGAGTTGACATATAAAGCAAGGTATTTACGCAAGGTCGAACATGTTAAGAAAGTTGACTCGATATTGCCGTATCAAATTCAAACGACGCAAATGCGATACATAGATATTCAGAATTTTTGTATAGATATTCAGTACTCTGCTTGGCGGTATGAAATGCTGCGCGTGGCCGTCGGAGATGTTCAGGACCGATCTCGGCGACGGTTGAAGCGTTATTAAATAACCGAAATCCTCAATATAGGGATGTGAACTTATCTGATGGTTTCTGGACCTGAAGTTATTGATCTCGAACCAATAACAACTGGGTAGTGGACATTCAGAAACTTCTCGTGCATCTGCCAGAGCAACAATCCTACGTCACTACGGCAGTCCAGAGGGCTCACTGTCCCAAAATTCATAACGTGACTTTTTTTTTATACGGTTACACCTGCCGTGCTGCCTTATTAGAAGGATTTACCTAATTAAAGAATAACCTTTTATATTAGGTTATATAAAATAGGTAAAATTATAAAAAAAAATTCTATTTAAAGCTTAAAAATTATATAAAATTATAAAATTATAATTTTTTATTTT
>JABCKB010000373.1:0-16981 GCA_013184455.1 Fusarium continuum
ATATATATAAATTATTTAACTGAAGGAAAAGTTAGACTATATAGCTAGATGAGTTAATTGAAGGTTTCAGAGGAATTAGGAGAGGTAGGGGAAATAGAGTTATAAGGCAATACAGAAGGTTTATAACACACGTCAGTTTTAACACAACATATAAGGGTATACAATAACGACGGCGTTATCGCTGGAGTCAAAGTAAGTACATCATACAGTTCCGATATAATGAGAGGCATGACAATGATCCAAGCTAACGAAAATGCCAACACTTCATTCTGAAGGAGCAAGAAACAAACTTTGCTAGTCAAGGCGGCGGCCCTAGAGGTTCTGGCGGTTTCAGACACAATACCACAGGTTCTAAGACTAGAACAGGAACCGCTATCCGATCTGGTATTGGGGCTGTCACGTGTGCCATGGCCAAAGTCTATGGAGCCCTTTACTGCCAGTTCTAAGTCCCTTCTCTTGAACATTCTTAAGTCTGAATCAAATTCTCCTGGCCTGGTGTGGCATGGCGCCAATGATCAGCGGAACGCCGAAGAGCCGGCCGTCTATGGCCTGGACTATGGATCGTCCTCGCTCTAGGGCAACTCCACCCTTACTGAAGTGCTCTCTAACGGTAGTTTGACTAAGGCAAGGCTGGACGACAACCTCATTAAGTATTTCTAGGTAAACATTAATGACGGAAAACGGCCTGACAAAGCAAACACGGGAGACTTTGTCGACGTCCCTAGCGACCATGCCAAGTTGATCCCAGAAAACCATGCCAAATCACCTCTCCTTCTAAAGCATATCATCCTTGGCGATTCCATCTACGGCCTTGCCAAGACGATGTTCCCTCGGGAACTAGCCACAGATCGATCCCGTCTATTCGTCTAGTTTCGTCCAATTACTGTCAAAACAGGGCTCCCCAGCGCCCTGGATGACCGCGGGGGATCAAAGTTTGAAAGGGTCCATGACCCTGAGGCTCTGCTTGAGACATGGCTGAAGCCGAGCTCAGATCTAAGAACGGAGCGTCTCCTCTTTTCTCAACATAACATGCGTATGTGGTATACGATGTACAAATTTGAAGGCTCTGGGTTCCACTTTGCTGATAATTACCATTTTGCAGACATATTCTGATCCGCCATGTATCTCAGAACGCAGCGTCATAAACGTGAACTACCCAGTACGCTCAACCGGATGACTATTTGCCTGATGAACTCTTTCGAGCCTCACATTACTAGTTATTATAGTCAATGATCAATCTGCCCCTGCCAAAGCGACAGGGGCTTTTCAAAAATAAGCTGAGACCTAGCTTAACGCCCGAACAATTAAGTCACCCTCATTACGAGTATGTCGATGTACGGATATCCGGGGTGAAGAAGTTGATCAAATAGATTGTAGCTTGCTGGATCTTAGCTAGATTTACTGCTAAACCGCATAACCAGCCCCAGAAACGTCCATTTTTTTCAGCATCCTTAGTCAACTCACGCCGCAATTCGCTTGAAGATCGCTTTAATATCTTCATCAGAAAACTGAGGGATGCCGAGGAGCTCATTATCATCATTCTCCCACCTCGTGCCGTACTTGGGATTGTTATCCGCAACGTGGATTAAGTCCAGGAGGCTCTCGATCCCGGTGTCACCAGATGCGAGCTTGGACATCGACTCTGACAACAGTTCCTCCGTGTTGTGGTGCTTGACCGTCCATCCGTCATCCCCCACTACCTCCTTTGCCAAAGCAAGGAGCTTCTTATGACTTGCGTATGTGTTGGATATGTAGATCGATCGGTTGGCCGTCTCTTCCGGGTTCGTCAACACACGGAGGACGGCCTTGGACAGCCATTCACGCGTCGTATTAGCAAGCTCATTTGAGCCCTCGTCA
Source organism: Fusarium continuum (assembly GCA_013184455.1). Classification (NCBI taxonomy): domain Eukaryota; kingdom Fungi; phylum Ascomycota; class Sordariomycetes; order Hypocreales; family Nectriaceae; genus Fusarium; species Fusarium continuum. The sequence goes on from JABCKB010000373.1 coordinate 1,858, forward strand.
TACAGAGTCGCGACCCGCTCGCGAAGCTGGATACCAGTGAACCCTGTCTCCAAACACCAGTCCAGAAGGGCGCCGATGTGTATATCTGTGTACGTCAAAGCACCGCCTGAAGCTGCAGACTTTTCTCGCATATGTTTCAATGCATCCGACGCAACCTTGAAAGACGGAAGCTCAGCGATCTCTGGTTTGTTGTTGTCGAGTGCATATTCGGAAGGGAGATAGCGATAAACACCAGCCGCGGCAGCTGCGTCAACGAGATTTATCTGAGGAATCCTCTCGAATGCGTTAGTGGCATTGATGAGGGCATCTTGGCCCCTGAGGGCTTCTGTCAGTTCAGGTATTGAGGAATAGTCGACGTGCTTGACAGTAATCCTAGCAGGAAAAGTGTGCTTGGAGTCCTTGCGGGTTATAATGGTCACTTCGAAAAGATTCGAGGCAGTGAGTGCATCAAGGATTGGGGCGCCAACAGTGCTGGTGGCCTATGAAAACCTAGTTAGCGATAATGAAATTTGCTCTAGCTGGGGACTGACTGACTCCCGCAACAGCAACATTCTTTATGTTTGGGGCCATCTTGAAATTGTGTTGGCGGGTGAAGTAAAACGGCGAAGTGAGAAAGACGTAGCTCAGATAGAGAAGATACGGGTCCAAAGGAAACAATTGGGTAAGGTCAAGATAGTTAACTAAGGTGGAAGAGGGAGGGCAGCTGCTTGCAACTTATAGCCAGATGAACCTCGTGCATGAACAGATTAGCATTTAGCAGTCCTCTTTCGAGACAGGATGCAACAAGAGGTTCCACCCCTAATTTAACTCTAAATTTCTCTCAACGTTAACTCCTGCACTAGGCATGACACATCCCTTGTCATGGTGAACGCTTCGGCAGAAAACAACGTCATGATAAGTGCTCGCTGTAGTGTTGAAGGTCATCAAGTACCAGAACATACGAAATCCGTCAACCTGTTAAAATCTTCAGTTCAGGTCCTACAAAAGCTAAGGAGCACATCCGTCATCTTGTCGATGATCCATCGCAGGACGAGCCGCAAGATTAAGCTTTTCAACGATTGTAACTATTTGTCAACATTACGCCGGGGTAGCCTGTTGATGACCGGTCCCCCGTCCGTAGCCCGGAAGTGGGAGGCCGATGCTTGTCAATCTGTAACTTGGGGAACACGGCAATGCAAGGATGAACCACTCCTAAGAGCTAGCGTTTGGCTAATCGAGGGTTAGCCTGTGAAATAAAGCAGTCTGATTAGAGAAACAGGACTCGCTAAACACTTTAGTGATGCCAAGCATTAGAAATCAAGTAATCCATTGTAAACGATGCTAGTAATCGACAAACAGGCTGACAGGATCCTCGGCGCGTACCATTCATTCTCTGCTGTACTTGGCGGTGAAGAATCCAACTCAACGACTCATGCGGCTCACTTATAAATCACCTTGACCGTAGCTTTACCTAACCCCCGGTTGCAATCCGAAGTTTCCGCTGCTAAATAATTAGATAATCAGGCCGACAAAGTATTTCACAAAATTTAGTCGGGGTATCAGAATCGGAAACGTTTCATGTGCGAACTGCTCAATAGAGGAGCCGATATGAGTTTAAAGAGTCAACTTGGCGGTGTTCTCGAGCTGACATTCCTAGATTTGTCCTAACGGTTTGTTCCGAGTTTACTCAAAGTAAATACCAAGGTTTACGATCCCAATCATCTTTTTCGTCTTGCGGCTCGGAATAAGAAGGCGGGTCTCGTCCCATTGCTTGCGGAGCTTGGCACCAATGTTCATGGGCGGTGGCAATGGGGATCGACATTGATTCAAGCAGTTGAGGGTTGAGATTCTAGGACTGCTCATCGTTGCTGATGCTGAGTACCAGAACTGACCTGGCCTCCCAAGATCAACGGCAGGCAGTCCTCTAATTTTTAGAAATCTCTGACGATAACTATATGCTTTGGCTCCTGTTCAACTCCGAGATGGAAATCAATGGTAACGACAACAAGACCAGTCTTCTATCCATGGCTTTCATTCCATCTTCCCCCAGCACGGCTCTAATTTGGTACCAACTCTTGGCTGCTGGAGCTAACGTTAATCGGATCCTTCCCAAGTCTTATCATCCAAATCCCTTCCCTACGATGAGCCGTGGGTGATCGGGAATTTGATTCATGCTGGGCAGACCCATCCATCTGTGTGGATGTAATTGGTTGGGAAGCGTATTAGTGACAGCCGCCTTTCATTGCCAGCCCTCCTCTTGTCGCGTGCTTCTGGTCCAGAAAGAAATCGACAGCAATCTGGAACAAAACGGCTTCTTTCGAAACGCTCTATTCTCTGTGATACCCGGGTACCTAGAATATCTACCCGTACAACGCCATTATAATGAAGGAGCTGGACGGACGCGCCTAAGTAGCGTCGTCTACGATCCCAAACACCTCAAAGTGGTCCAACTCTTTGTCGAGAGAGAACTAAATGCATTCATTCCATTTCAATGTTTCTCAAGATCACTGGTTCCAACGGTTCTATTTGTGGAAATACTCGTCGTCGTAAGTTTAAAATAAATTTCTTCCCTCTGGCTACACAGCTAATAACAAACAACGCATTGCAAAAAATTGAAACATCTTTGTCAAAGACTATGGCCTTCCATCAAGATTGCTCCTTGTTATTATATAGGTTTTGTGATGATATCAAATCAGTCGAGAAGTATGGTTTTGCAGGGTATAATTGCCCAGCACCTTTGATCAGAGGAAGGACAGCTTGGTAAAGAGATGATAAAAGCTAGCATGTGGGTGTGCACAGATATCGCCGTCCTTTACTATAAGAGTACTTGCTAACTTAGATCATGCTATTTCCCGAATGAGAGAGGGTGGGTTAACCTTAACAGCGCCACAAGCCTGTTGCGGATGCCGCTCGTTGCCTCGTCAGGACCGAAGCTATGCAGCGGAAACTATACTCCGTGGTCGAATGAGGAAAGGAGCGGTTCTAATGGTTATCTATTGTCTTTAACCAGGACTTAACGCGCCACCGACGCTCGTTGGACAATGGAAATGCGGACCGTTCTCCGAGGGCTATTCGGGGATAGTGGCCCAGATTGGTATCCCGCAGCCGATGACATACGAGTCCAGCTCTGGAGCTATGTGGGAAAATCTAGTTTTCGGTATTCAAGGTCCAACATATTCCATATTCGGTATTTCTGCAGGGATAGTAACGGAGGCCATGCATCCGCACAATCCATTCAAGCAGGTCAATACGGCGTAGTTGTCACTTCCACTTTGTTCCAGCTGTATATCATCAAGCTACAAGCCACCGTCTCAATCGCCCCTCATGAATATCATCGTGCCATTGAATGTTCCATACTGCACAATGAAGTTTACAGCCGTTGTCGGCCTTTGGCTGCTGACACTCATTCACGCAGCTCTGGCCGCCGAGGTCGTCCCCAGGGCCACATTCGCAGAGGTAACCAGCTATGGCGACAATCCGACAGGTACCCGCATGTGGTTATATGTGCCTCGCACTCTAGCACCAAAGCCTGCTGTTGTCGTTGGCATCCATTGGTGCTCCGGCAGCGCCCAAGCATACTACCAGGGCAGCATGTGGGCTTCCTTTGCCGAGACGTACGGCTTCATCGTCATTTATCCTCAGACACCTTATACTCGAGATAATTGCTGGGATGTTGCTTCCAAGATGACTTTGACACATAACGGCGGTGGTGCCAGTAACTCGATTGTAAACATGGTCAAGTTCGTCCTCAAAGAGTATACTGCCGATGCGAGCAGGGTGTTTGTTTCGGGTATCTCCTCAGGCGCCATGATGACGGTGCGTAAGAGGTCAAAGACTTTCTCGAGAGTGAGCTGACACCGAAACAGAACGTCATGGCCGCAACATACCCCGACATCTTTGCAGCAGGAATTGCCTACGCAGGTGTTCCAGCCGGCTGCTTCATGAGCCAAGACGACGTTCCCGACTTCTGGAACTCGACCTGCGCTGATGGCCAATCCATCTGGACCCAAGATCAGTGGGCTAATGTTGTGAAGAACATGTATCCTGGATATAATGGGCCACGACCAAAGATGCAAATCTATCACGGGTCCGCAGATGACGTTCTAGATGTACAGAACTACCACGAGACCATTAAACAGTGGACTGGTGTGTTTGGCTACTCGACTACGCCGCAGTCAACGACTCCAAACTTCCCACGGGCCCCATACACAAGATACGTTTTTGGCGAAAAATTACAGGTGACACAACCGTCTATATCACTATTATGGCAATTGCTGACGATGGACAAAGACATTCTTGGGTCAGGGTGTTACTCACTCCATTGACGTATTTCCGGAAGAGGATCTGAAATGGTTTGGCTTTACTGTAAGTTCCACTCTCGCCGGTGTCTTATCACTCGGCACTAATCGACTGCAATATAGAACCCAGTAAAGCCGTCGTCAACTACTACTTCCATCGCACCCACCAGCACCGGTGGCTCAGAAACTTCTCCCCAATGGGGCCAGTGTGGAGGCATCAACTGGACAGGTCCGAAACAAGTATGTTCTCGATTGGCGTGTCTCTGTTGGTATTGGTATTGACATATTTTGCAGTGCGCAAGTCCTCATAAATGCATCAAAGTGAATGATTGTAAGTCTTTCGTCCTGATGTCCTTGATTGAGTTTTAATATTAGAAATAGGGTACTCTCAATGCCAATGAGGATAGGCCTCCTGCAAGAGAGTTTTACCTTCCTAAAAACATCGGTTATTTATCTCACCACTACGAGCAGAGTAAAGATTGGATAGTCTTTCTGGAAGACTGTTGAAAGATACTCTGCTGTTTGATTTGTAAACTTTCTACCTGGTTATTTTCCTTCCAGCATAGTCAGATTTATGCGAAGTGACTTTGCTACGTTGTGATGCTCACGGCTACTAATTATGTTCTGAGCCTTCAACTATCTTTGATCCAGTGCCAATTACTTTGATAGGAGTCTATTAATCATTATATACTGCTCGTCCTTGAACAAAGACTCGACCCTAGCCACACGGTAAGCCGTGTTGACTGAGGGCTTTTTCCCTTCGAGCGGAATTCCCGCTACCCTAAATTGACCGACTTCTCAACTTGGGGTTGAGGACAAGACTTAAGCGAGCCTACCCCCTAGCGTCGTATGCTAGTTTCAGTGCGGACTTAGACAATGCAACAGCAACAACAAAAAGGTCCAGGCTCGAGCCCTTCCCCGGGACCAACCCCTACCCATGTCTTTAAGTGGACCTAGAAGTGAATTATCAGGCCACTTCTGAAAAGTCTGGCAGAGAATTCTCACCTCTTTCAACCCTCCAGGACCAGCATTTTCTGTAAACATTCACTCGTGCTAGTCCAATACCGTCAACATGCCTCCCAAGAAGGTTGAAACCGTCAAGGACAATGTCGTCGCCTTCGGCAGAGTTCGCAAGAATCTGAAGATGGGATGCGTTGGTCTGCCCAATGTGGGAAAGTCGAGTCTTTTCAACCTCTTGACCGAGCAGAGCGCTGCTGCGGAGAATTACCCCTTCTGTACGATTGAGCCCAATGAGGCGAGATGTGCTGTTCCCGACGCTCGATATGTAAGTCAAGGTGTTCTATAGGGATGTACCTGAAGAATGGCCGAAGTTGATTTCTGTAGGACTTTCTCTGTGACCTCTGGAAGCCCCCGTCCATGTACCCGGCCTTTCTGCAGGTCACCGACATTGCTGGTCTGATCAAGGGTGCTTCTCAGGGAGAGGGACTTGGAAACGCATTCCTGTCTCATATCCAGGCTGTAGACGGCATGTTTCACATTGTCAGGTATGGCATTCATAGCTCAACTACCACGTTTGTACTGACGCAGTCTCTGACAGAGCATTCGATAACGATCAAGTTTTGCACGTGGATGACTCCATCGACCCCGTCAGGGACTTGGGTTAGTTCAGCTAGCCTCGAAAGCTTACGAGACTAACGTGCATCTTCTAGATACAATCCAAAGTGAACTTTGCAAAAAGGATCTCGGTTTGTTTCACCATCCTAATCTACTTAGCATCAGCTGACCCTGTTCAGACATTCTTCAAAAGACAATCATTGCCGAGGAAGCAATTGTCAAGAAAGCGGGTGGCAAATACAAGATGCTACCTCTCTTCACAGAGACAACAACCAAAATCCGAGCAGTGAGCCCAGAAATTCCAATCTGATAGATCCAACCAGTTCAGACATGCTCACAATCGTGAGATAGATGCTGGAAAAGGATCAGCCAGTCAGAGACGGAAGCTGGACACCAGCCGAGATTGCCCTCATCAATGAGAAAATACAGCTCATCACCACCAAGCCAACCATCTATCTTGTCAACTTGACGATGAAGGATTACCTGAGACAGAAGAGCAAGTATCTTCCAGCCATAGCCAAGTGGGTCACCGAGCATGGAGGTCTTCCTCGAGACATTATTCCTTTCTCTATCGAGTTTGAAGAGAAGGTGTACAGCTTGAAGGATGACCCTGCTGCACAGGCTGAGTTCCTCAAGGAGAGCAAGGTAAAGTCGAAACTGGACAAGATCATCACTGAAGGGTTCACAAAGCTCGGTCTGCAATACTACTTCACCGGTATGTCACATTTTGCCACTCAGGATAAACTCCCTGCTGACTTGTTCGTAGCTGGTGAGAAGGAGATCAGATGCTGGACTATTCCAAGGGGATGTCTTGCACCACAAGCCGCTGGAGCCATTCACAGTGACTTTGAGAGGGGATTCATCAAGGCTGAAGTAGTCGCCTACCAAGACTTCTATGATCTGTGTGAAGGAGGCAAGTCCATGGGCCCAATCAAGGCTGCTGGAAAATACCGACAGGAGGGAAAGTCTTATGTATGTATTTTGTCCCTGGATGACGCTGCCGCGACTGACTTTCTGCAAAGGTTGTGCAAGATGGAGATATCATCCACTTCCAGTTCAGTACGTAAACCCGCCACCGATTCTGATTATGAAATCGCCTTTCTTGTGGCAGATTGCTAATTTTATGTTTTAGATGTCTCAAACAAGAAATAGATGTCCCAAATCTCGGGCGCATGTGGAGATAAGAATAACCATGAGTTTTGAAATCTGGCCTCTTCAGCTTAGATTAGACTATGAAATCCCATGAGGACGTTGGACTTACATGGATTTTAGTCCCGTTTTAGATACCACCACTGCAAGTCTTAGTAAGTTTAGCCTTGTGTGATTATGTCGTGAAGTGACCAGATGGTTGATTTATCGTCTTTCAAAGCCTTGAAGGCCGTCCCTAGAACAAGCAGTCCGGCTCATGCGGCGCGTAAACCTTGTCGGGTGAGGGGAGCACAGAATGCCCGATGTGCACCACTTGCTTCACAGACGGATTTACAGTTTATGCGAGCCAATGAGGGGTGACCTTGGTTCTTATGGACGTACCTATATAAAAGGGCGTGGTCGCCCGCAGCCAGCCTTTTTAATATTGGCAAATTTAGCAACGCAACCCAACGCGAAACAATGTGCCATGACTCAGGTAGAAGATGCGGTTCTGGAAGCTTCCTCTGCTCTGGAGATGGATTTGAGCCTTGTTAATACTTCAACCGAAGGCCGTTCGCATACCGTTCACCAGCTCGCCGCTCGTGAGGGGCACAAGTATACTCTTCGCATACCGAATCACGAGTTTGCGGCTCTCATGGACAAACAAGGAAACAAGATTTTGAAGTACTTGAGCAAATTAAGGCCCTCCCTCCCCATCCCTAAAGTCGTTTTAGAAACCAGCTCCTTCACCCTCCACGAATATGTGGAAGGAGTGCCAATCAGGTCATGGAACTCGGAGAAGATCCCGGAAGCGAAGCGACACAAGATACTTGATGGCATTGCTGAATTCTTGGTCTCCCTATGGGTCTGCCCAGCAGTTGAAAATGGTAAGCCTGATTTATTTCTGTGGCCCTTGGAGTTAGTTGCTAATCTGTGCGCCAGCTGTCTCGGCCAGTTATCGGACTTTTCTATATGACGAGGTTGACAAAGCCCTTTTCCGCTCGTTGAAGCAAGATTCAGGCTGGGGAGACCCGGTAACGTTCCTCATCCGCCGAACTTGGGTGGAAAAGCTGGTTCCAGTTACATTGAGCAAGAGACTGGCTGTGAGACACGGAGATCTGAACGCCTGGAACGTCTTGGCCGACGAAGAAGGACTTTCGGGGTGCGTTCACTATTACCTCCTTCATCCAGTAACCCCCTTCCGCCCCACCCCTCAGAAATTTACTTGTCATCATAGCTAACACGCAGTGATAGTGTGATTGACTGGGATACGGCCAAATTTGTTCCTTCGCCAGCTGCCATCCAGCACCCACTTTTCATCGCGGATATCCCGGGGTGGGTGAATGATGTTCCTGAAGGCATGAGCTTTCACGACGATAGACTATACTTGGAACACGCCGTCCAGGATCAGGCTGGCAAGCTAGACTGCCCAGAAGTCTACGATATCCCGGCCCTTCTATCGTCGTCCTTTGGACGACAATTCTTCGAACTGGCACTCCGAAATAAGGCGATCAACCGCGAGTACATTGCCAGACATTTGAGCAATGTTGAAGTCGAGCCAACAGCTTTGTCCAAGCAATTGGAGGAAGTTTTACTGGCAAATCCGGAATGGAAGAAGGAAAACGGAGTCCTGGAAATGTGTGGTCGGCTGGGTTTGCACATGTAGGGTTTTCTGACGACGCGACAAGATAAGAGTAGAAGACCTTTCAATGGAGTGTGCTACCTACCTGACAAACATGCGTGCATTTTCTAGACAAGTGCAGTTGGCTGTGCGTAGGTCCTGCACCCTTGCACGCTTGACTTAGTAGCTACGTTAGGTGTTGAACCGACGCAAGGCATTCTAGTCATCTAAAACTCAAAAGTAGAAAAAGCAGAGTTACCTAATGAGATGAATCTCAAATAGGAATAGTATAATATTTCTGCTGAAAATAAGGGGCATAGCTTAACTAAGAGGTGCTCATAGTCCTAGATTTAAGACGAGGATGCAGTGATACATGCCTAACTGTGATGAGCTGCACAATCAAGTCAGAGATTTGGCCTGCATGCCTGATCTCGGCCAACGATGGGCTATTTTGGGACTCGACACAAAAGAACGGCCAGGAGATAGACAAAAGGTTAGGTAAGATTAGACCGTTCAATTGAATCTCGTTCACTGCATCATATGACACACAAGATTGTTTCATACTAAATAAGCCCCTATTCAGATCCCACCAAGCAGGGCAGGGGCTGGGTACGACGCAGTTCCCATGCGACGGGAATACATCAGCAGATCAAAACAAAGCCTGAGATCTTGGATAGACTCTTGCCGTCTTAGCTGATCCAAGAGGTCTAGGTGTGCATTGACGACTTCCACCACGATATCTCGCAGGCCGCGATCATCATCTATTGTTGACGTGTAGACCTCTCGGGAAGCATGGAAGAAATCGTCACTCTTCCAATGGTACGGGGCTTCTGACTGGAACTTTTTCAGAGCCGTTGTTTTGAGGTCATCGATACCATATTTCTCTCCTAGCGCATATAGCTTAGCATGCAGACAGAGGTTCGGAGTCGCTGGTACTGAATCGGGCCGTTGTGGTTGAGCAAGGCGCCCCAGTTCTATCATCTTTTTCCTCTTCTTGGAGTAGGACGCGCTGTCATTATATATTACTGGAACTGGTTGTGTATGCTCATTAGGCCGGTGTGCACCTTGAGGTGTGATAGGCGACAGCATTGTCGCTGGGCGTGCGTCTTGGGCTTATGGGGTCACCGTAGGATAGTCTAGATGATAAAAGTAGTGTAGCATCAGCTTCACCACTCCGGGATCATCATCAGAGAGATGGATAACGCCAGACTCTCCCTCCTGATATTACCCTCGAGGTCAGCGCCGTTAGGGTCTAGCTTGAAAGTCATACCTGGAAGGGGCTGTTGCAGGCGCCTGCGAAGAACTCCGAGCGTGAGCAAATGATGGCCTTATGTACTCTGTAACGATCATCGCCGCAGACAACCGTCAAGTCCGAGTAGGTGCCATCATCAAAAAGTCTATTAGCGTTAGGGAGAATCTCAGTAAGTAAGTAACTATGGGTCATGACATGACTAACTGTTTCAAGCAACGCAGAAGAGCGCCGCTTGGCTCTTGGGTTCCGTCCAGCGCCATGCCTGATTTTGGAGAAGAATGATCATCTATGGGCGGGGTTTGGGATTCACATCCGTACAGTACCAGTAAAGGGCGAAACAACTACGCTAGCCATAATTAGCCAGTCTTAGTAACAAACTTTGATAGCATCTCATAGGCGCAGACAATAAATTAGGGATTGATACCGTTATTCCGATGTGGCGAAGGTACGGTATAGCATCACGTGACGAAAATTGCCCTTTATCAACATCGGGTGTTGGAGATAGTAAGCGTTCGATTAGAACCAAATGTGTTTCCGACGGTGGTGGTGGCATTGCTGTGTTTGTTCAATAATGTATAATGTACTGCCATTGACACACTTACACGACAGATGGGGTAGCACCCGCCATGCAGGAGAAGACAGAAGATCTTACAAGGCGTGACTTATGCAGAGACTCAGTGAGTGACTGGCAGGTCTTGTTAGAAGATACTTGTCTCGTTGTCTCTGTGCTTGTTCTGTATCGACGCTAGAGTCTCACCCCAAAGGTATGTCTTGGCAGCAGGGGTGATAAGCGGATGGGCGTCTCACCCCCGGCTTTCGGAGCCGTGGCCGAAGGAGTGATTTGGGGACCCTAACAGAAGTTCCGGTGCAGCAGATGCTTTGAGTGAGATACAGCGATGCAATTCGACGCGGCTGTAGTATCTAAGCATCCCTAAGAATTAAGAATCAAGGGCCAGGACGTGCAATACCACACTCTTGACTCCTCGTTTAGCCAAGATATCAAGCATTCCAGTGACATACTCTATCAACCTTGGCTTACCCTCTACAGTTGAGTTGAACATTCTCATCTCGCGAAATGCTTGGTTGAAAGCCCGTCACATCAAACACTGATTTCTCAACTCTCACGCCGAAAATTCCGTCGTCTCCATCATGCAGGACTGTTGGTCTCACGGCTGAGAGATAAAACGACCTACCATCTTTCTGTAAAGGTGGTGCATAATAAATTGGAGCGGTATCCCTGGAACTATTTTTGAACGGCCAGTTAGGAAAGGGCATATCCCGGCAGCCAACACAAAACATCCACCACTGAGTCGGAAGTCCTGGTCGCCTAGTGGCAAGCTCTTACGGTTCACCCGCAAGATGGTTTATCTGTTGGGCTAAAAGAATTGAAACCAGAGCAGACTTCGAAGTTCTATGTGGAACCGGGCACTAGATGCCATGAAAATAAATTTCATGCGATAGCTGGTTCTTGGGACATGATGCGGCCGAACTCTTTCGTGGTCCTTCTTAGGAATCGTACATGCACCGCAAAGAGGCACAGCCCTTGACCATACAACGAACAGAATGCACAATTCTTCCCAATGCTACCTTACAGGTCGCGTCAGACCACTGATGAACGTAATGCCAGGGCCGAACCAACAGACAACAAGACCATCAAAAGGCCGACGGTGCCGCCTACAATCTCTTTCTCAACCTTGACTCTCTCTGTGCACATATGCCAACCGACTGGACAAGATGACCAACAGTTCCCTACCGACTTTGCAGGAGCTGTCTCCTCGAGATGCTATTGTCTCCGAAGAACTTCCTCAAACACAAACTCTTGTGCGTGGCACGACTGAGACGGCTGATGGGGGAGTTAACATGCATTGTTTAGGAAGCTGAAGCCTCGGCTGACGACGACTCGGCAATTGGAGTTGTGAATGCTGTAGCCCTGCTATTAAAACCATTAACTGACTCATCCCGCTAGACTGACGATGAATTGTCTACTGCATCGTTGCGCTCGAGCATTCGAGAATACCACACCATCAACGGTCGCGGATACCACCGAGATGAGAGTAAGTTGAACTTAATCACTTGGTATATCTCTTACTAACGACGTTTACAGAATACTACCTTCCCAGTGACGAAGTACGACCTACTATTCTTCTAATGAAATAACCTCACTGACAGTCTGCAGCATGAATCAGAAAGACTTGGTAACCACGTTAAACTCTACTCATTGATACCATGCTCATGATAACTTGGCAGATCTTCAGAACCACCAACTTCTCCTAACATTTGGCGGCAAGAGATATTTCGCTCCCAACGCCGAAACAGCCAAGCGGGTCCTTGATGTTGGCACAGGCACAGGAGTGTGGGCGGTTGAGTTTGGTAAGTCGTCTGAGACAGCTTCCATGCTGAACTATCCTCTGGCTGACTGAAGTTCACAGCCGACGACCACCCTCATGCCGAGGTAAGATTCATTACCGCAGACTTAACGCAGATGACTCAACGCAGCAGGTCGTTGGCATTGACATTGCCGCTATCCAGCCAACGTTGTAAGTATCAACCTCATCCGAATCGATCATTGTCTCATAAATACACTAGTGTCCCTCCCAACTGTACTTTTGAGATTGACGATGCCGAGAAGGAGTGGACTTGGAACCAAAAGTTCGACTACATCTTTGTACGCCTCATGGCCGGTAGCTTAGCCGACTGGGACAGTTTTACAGGCAAATGCTTTGAGTAAGTTGCCAAGATTCTCATTATAATGGTCAGTTCTGACCAATCCCTAGGAACTTGGAGCCAGGAGGCTGGCTTGAGGTCATTGACCCTGCATTCCCCGCCAAGTCCGACGACGGAACACTCAAGTCCTCTTCTCCCTTGAACAGTTGGGATGAGCTAACCTGTAAGGGTGCCGCAAATCTCGGGCGACCTTTTAACGAGGGCGCAAACCATGAGAAGCGTCTCAAAGAGCAAGGCTTCGTCAACGTCACCCGAAAGTCCTTCAAGTGGCCCATCAACACCTGGCCCAAGGACCCAAAGTACAAGGAGATTGGGCTCTGGACGCTGGCCAACATCGAAAGGAATCTTGAAACCATCAGTGCTGTCTTACTGGCACATGGGCTTGGCATGAGTCAGGACGAGATTCTCGTGTTTATTTCTGAAGTGAGGGCCGAGATGCGAAATCGAAGAATTCATGCTTATTGGGAAGTGTAAGTACAACTTTATACATACCTGACTGATGGTTACTGACTAGCTATGCAGGTTTGTGGTTACTGGCCAGAAGCCAGAATAGTGTGACCAGGAATGGAGATCTATCGTTGAAACCGTGTGTGCCAGGTTGAATAGATGCTACTCATCTACATTTCAGCAGGCTGTTATGGGGCATTACTACTTCTACTCCCGAAATACTTGTAGATTCTAAGGGAGATTGAATAATGGATGAGGGGAGACTTCGTGAAGCTTGTAATGTCGTAGAACCAGAGAGCTTCCTCTAGTTGGTTTTGCTCTCTTTATGACGCCATTGCGGCACATTGCGGTGCCTTTGGCTATTCCTGCGAATCCTTCTCTATTTGAGAACGACCTTCTAATCTGAAAAGTAATGAATTCTGTTGTGGATTTTCCTGAGCCTGTATTAAGTTACATGAGAACCTTGAAAATAAGTGAAGTGGTGGAATCCATAACAAGAACTATTTTTGGCCTTGAGGACCACGTCAACATTCGTATTCTTCACGCAGAATATGATTTATAAGAACGGGGCCGAGAAAGTAACCTTATTCCAAACGTAAACAACGATATATCACCATGCAAGATGTGGGTTGGGGAAGGATGTGACCACTCTGAAGCTTATGGGTTTTGTAACTTTTGTTACAATTCTTAAAGAGGATGCTATAGAGGAGTTCTTTCCAGTAACAACAACTTTTGACGGGTGTGAGCTGAGCACGTAGACAAGTTGACGCTTATGAATAACTATACGCAAGCTCAACAGAAACCCGATTTAAAGCGTCCTTACTCTCTAGTGTCTCACAATCGAATGGAACAGCAAGGACGGGTAAATTCGCTCGGGCTTCATCGCTGTCAACTCAGGCTGGGAAGAAACACATAGCTCTATAGAATGCAGACGTGAATTGTTCGTTCTAGTATTGGGGTCGCTTTCTACATACAATGCTCCTGCTGGCAAGGTGTTGTCAAAGTTGTTCAACCTGAATGCCAATCGAATCACCAGGAGTGAGATGGCTTTCCACCCTATCACCAACGCATATCGCGCCGTAATAACCCTCGATTCTCCGCTCTGAGCCTTCCAGCTGAAGTTTGTCTACAAGAGAAACCCGATGTAGAAGGCCTGCAGGCGAAGCGTGGAGTGCAAGCACCAGGTCAAATACTCAAAACATTTTTCAGATGTATTGCCCAATGGCCAACATTCTGCCCTTACTTGTTAAACCCTGCACTCTTGGTACTATGTGAGACCTTATTGACTTATATTAGAGCCGCCATTTCAGTAGGGAATAGCTGATTTGTGTGACTTTAGGCAATGTGTTAAAATAGGCTGAAACCCACCTCCGGTCAGACGAGTGATGTATGGTACAGGTTGCCCCTCTGTTCTTACTTAACATGAAGCAGTAACTAGGATCGGGTAGTTGCTGTAAGATTGATAATATCTAGCGATACTGTTGAGTCAGGGATCAGACGTAAGCGAAATTATGCGTATTCAGTCACAGAAACCATATTTACGCATACATTTTATCAACAAGTCTTTATCGACTTGCATCATAGCAGATGCTCTATTATAGCCTCCAGCGAGACGCAGCTTAAGATTGCAAAGAGGTTCAATATTCCATTTTGCCAATGAATAGTCTGGAACTGGGCTCTAGCAGACGCGTCTAGATATTGACTTGCAGACATCTCTCGACTAAGTCCTTTATACAATCGACCCTGATGTATTCCAAGATGCCATTGTTGATCTTATGAAGGAGGTATCTGGCATGGGGGAAAAGACAGGCATAATCTCTTCGTCTGTTCGGGATGCTCTTTTATTAGTAGGATCTAGCTGAGCGAGACCTCGATTAAAAACACGACAAGCTCAAACATCGTCCCTGGCTACACAAGGTCCGCCTCTTGAGTGAATCAAGCTGCCGTTACAATTCTGCACACTAAAGACTCTGTAGATGTATTATCAGGTTGCAACCTGACCATAGCAGCCGAAATATAACGCTAGGAAATATGAGCCACAGAGATGTAATGTTAGATGGTCCCTCCTACAGTGAGTTACAAAAGTTCCGACAATTTTCC